>PVIR01043355.1:0-11791 GCA_004026965.1 Petromus typicus
CAGAATTTCTTAACAAGATACTGGCAAAGAATCAACAAATCGAAAAGACCATGCACCACAAACAAGTAGGCTTCATCATGGGAATATAAGGATAGTTCTATATATGCAAATCAGTACATGTAATTCATCACGTAGACAAAATCCAACCTCCATTCATAATAAAAAATAGGGCTAGAAGTACCTTGTCTTAATCTGATATAAGTCATGTATGACCAACATAGGCCAACATTAAACAGGGAGAAGCTGAGAGCCTTCCCTCTAAAATCAGGAAGCAGACAAGGATGTCCGTTATCACTGCTCTTTGAACACAGTCCTCAAAACATTAGCCAAAGCAAAAGAGAGAAATAAAAAAGGAAATGTGTAAGAATGTATATAGGATATACAGAAATTAAATACCAGCCTAATAAAAATACCAATGGTATTTCTCTCATATCCAGAGAAAACAATTCTGAAATTCATGTGGAACAAGAAGAGACTCACAATTAAAAAAGCAAAGTGGGTGGCACGCCAATGTCAGGCTTGAGGTCCTACTAGAAAGCTACAGTGATTAAAGCAGCATGGTCCTGGCCCCCAAACAGGCGTGTGGCTCAGTGGAACAGAACAGAAGACCCAGAAACAGCCCCAAGCACAGACAGCTGTGTAATCTGTGACTAAAAGGCCAGAACACACACTAGCAGAAAGCTGCTGCCTTTAATAAGCTACTGGGAACTTTGGGTATCCACAGGTAGACTGAACCTCGATCCCTATCTCTCACTGCACACTAAACCAAAATCAAGATACATCAAAGACATAAATGTTGAAACAAGTTGCGGGAAAATGAAATAGGAAAAACTTTTGAAGATATAGACAAAGTGTCAGAAGTACAAGTGGCCCATAAACACATGAAAAAATGTTCAACATTGCACACCATTAGCAAATAAAAGAATGACTGTCATCAAATTGAATAATAAATGGTGACAAGGATGTGGGAGAAAAGGGTGCCTTGCTGGTGGGAATATAAATTAGTACTTCTGTGGGAGTCAATGTGGAGACTCCTCAAAAACACTAAAAATAAAAATTCTATTTGAACCAGCTATCTCCCTTCTACATGTATCTTCCCAAAATCAGCAGTATTATGGGGTTACGTGCCTACTTATGTTTGAAACAGCACAATGTGTAGTAGGTAATCTTGGAAGCAGGGTATACATCCATCAACAGATGAACAGCTAAGGACAATGGTATTTATATACAATAGGATACTACCTTGCATAAAGGAGAAGCAGTTTGAGAACATAGTGTTAAGTGATATGAGTTGAATATCATATGGTTGCTTTTATATGAGAAGCTGTATACGTGCACAAACACACATAAAGCAAAATAGAAGATAAACAGTAACTAGAAGTTCAAATAATTCTCCAAATTACCTATTTCAAGGCCAGGGATTTAGCTCAGTGGTTCACGTGTCTACCTGGCAAGTACAAGGTCCTGGGTTTGACCCCTGGTAACCACACACCACAGCGCCGGGCGTGGTGGCTCACACCTGTAATCCCAGCACTTGGGAAGCAGAGGCAGAAGGATTGCCATGAGTTTGAGGCTAGCCTGGGCTATGTAGGGCCAGCCTGAACTACAAAGCAAGACCCTGTCTCAAAAAACAAAATAAATACCTATTTCATTGTTTCAAAAATATTTTGAGGTATGTGCTAATTTCATTTATACTAATAGTTTCTTAGTTCATTAAAAAGTGAATTTCATGCTACCATGTTTTGTATTTTGTGTTTTTGTACTCTGATTTACAACTCTGAAGACTGACGTGCTGAATTAACTATTCTCATTGTTATGAGATTGCATTTTTCATAAACATTCAAACTTACAAAAATACTTTAAAATATAAGTTGAAAGGGTATATTGCACATCTGGTAAATTTTAGCTCAATTGAGCAATATCAAGACACTAACGTTTTAATGAAAAGGAAAGATTTTAGGCATTTAATATTTAAAGAGGTAGATACAGGTATTTATAAAGCATTTGTTGATTTTTTGTTACTGATAATAGAAAATGAGGCTGTACCCAACTTTGTGTTATCCCCGTGACACAGGGAAATGGGATACAGAGAAGGAAAGAGACAGCAGGCCCCACATTTTTTACCTTACTTTCAGGGTTAATAGCAGCTTTCTTAACATTGAAACTCCTAGGCAGTTTTATTTTTCTGAAAGCTTTGGTTCTGTCTGAAGAAGCTTCAGGCAGAAATCAGCTGTCTTGCAAGAAATCAGTTTAAAGTGTGGTAGTCACTCTTCATTATATATTAATGGAAAACAAACTAAATGAGCAACAAAACATCATATGGAACAAAATCGTCTGTTACCTATAGGTGCTCGTTACCCTCTGGGGAAGTTTAAGAAATTCAGCCCTCTGGCTGGCAAAATTCTGGGAGTGACTGATGGGCTTTCTGACGAGGGCAGCAGCGCTGGGTGTGGTGGCACCAAGCAACAGGCACTAGGCTGCGGGGAATAAAAAGAGAAGGAAGGAGGAAGTCTGGGTGCTGCTCCGGAGGGGCTCAGTCTCTGTCAGCGGAGGTTTTTCGGCCTCCCGTCGTGGATCATTCGACTTGGCCACACAGACGGCCGTGGGATCCCGCAGTGAGCCTGGGCTCTGCCAGGCAGGACCCTTCGCCTGTCACTTCACAGACAGCCCTTCTGCACGCTTCGCGCCTGTGGGAGACCCATTGTAAACTCTCCTTGGGATCTTGTGTGTGTATTTAGAGGAGATGCTACAGATATTAAATCTGTTAGTTTGGTGAACTCTGGTATGCTGTACAATGTAGATACAATACAACTTTAAAATTCAGAAGTGAGGGCTGGAGATACAGCTCAGGGGGTCTGGGGCTTGCCTTAAAAGTACAAGTTCCCGAGTTCGATCCCTGGTACCCAAGAAAAAACTCAGAAGTGAAGACCGGGGAGTTAGCTCAGTGGTACAATAATACTTGTGGTGTATCTGTGTCTGAATGTGGGATAAAACTAAAAGACATGATACTACTAAGAACTAAGCAGGCATATCTGACCTGGGTTTCCTGAACCACATATAAAATACATAATGTAGTTAATTCATATAAATACAAACTGTCTTTTTATATTTGTTATAAGGAAAGAAAGGTAAGGGTTCCTGCAGATCACAGGTTGACCGTGCCACCCAGAGGGAACGAGATAACCGACCCCAAATAGAGATTTGGCTAAAGCCTTGTGTGAGTATTAATTCTTGGGGTATCTTGAGTGGGAAAGAGACCCCTCATCTATAGAAGACACATTTACAAGAAGAAATGTTTACAAATGAGGTTTTTGGTTTTGGAGAAATGGCTGATTGTACATTTGAGGGAAGAGACGTGCAAGATGCACCTGGAATATCTTGTCATCCCAGCGATCAGTATGATCAGGGCTGGATTTAAAGGACTCACGCCAACCTAGAAAGGTTCTGGTGTGCAAACATGGGGTATTCTGTGCACTAATTAGGATAGTATATGAAACAGGATTAAGTATATTAAACATGTCTGTATCCATGACTTCATAACAGTTGCTCATCTTAGAAGGTGTCAGTAAGCTTTTTGAAAACTGGTAAACAAGACTTCAACATTTATCTTGCCTTTCCTTTGTGAGTCATTCCACTAGATAAGAATATAGCAGACATTTGTAAGTTTCTTTCTTTCTTTCTTTCTTTTTTTTTTTTAAGATGGTCTTGCTTTGCAGTTCAAGCTGGCCCTAAACTCACTATGTAGCCCAAGCAACCCTTGAACTCATAGCAATCTTCCTGCCTCTGCCTCCTGTGTGCTGGGATTACAGGAGTGAGTCCCCATGCCCTTCACTTTTTTGCCCAGCATTGTGGTACGTGGTTACTGGGGATCGAACTCAAGAACTTGCGCTTGCAGACGCCGGAACCACTAAGCTAAATCCCTGGCCCAAGTTTCTCTTTTTTTGAGACAAGGTCTTGCTGTGTAAACTAATCTGATTTTCAGCTTGACTCTCTTGATGGCTCCAGCCTGCCCATTAGCTAGGGTTCAAGGCATGTGCCCCAAACCCAGCACTCACCGTTGGAGGTGGGGAGGCATGGAGAGCCACGTAATTCTATTTCTTTGTTGCTAATAACTGTTGATTATCAGTGCCTAGACCTTTCATTCATTCAGTGCTGCAAAATATTATTCCAGTTCTCTCATTTGTTTTTACTTATTTGTGGGGATACTTCCATAAAGGAAAATTTATAGCTAGGCATACTAGCTCATCCCTGTAATCCTAGATATCAGGGTGGGGTGGGCTGAGGCTCACAAGTTCAAAACCAGCCTCAACAATTTAGAAGATCCTCTCAAAATTAAAAAATAAAAGGGCTAGGGATATAGTTCAATAAGAGCGCTCCCCTGGGTTTGGTCCCAAGTGCCAAAAAAAAAAAAAAAAAAAAAAACCCACAGGATAAAGCAGTCAAAATGTGAAATACAGGGCCAGGGATTTAGCTCAGTGGTTCTGGCATCTGCCTGGAAAGCACAAGGTCCTGAGTTCGATCCCCAGTAACCACAAACCACAGTGCTGGGCGTGGTGGCTCATACCTGTAATCCCAGCACTCAGGAGGCAGAGGCAGGAGGATTGCTGTGAGTTCAAGGCTCTCCTGGGCTACATAGTGAGTTCAGGGCCAGCCTGAACTACAATGCGAGATCCTATAAAAAAAAATGTGAAATACACACACACATCTGAATTTGCTTAACACAACCCACCAACTTGAACTATCAGTGGAACATGTATGACTGTCATGCCAAGCAATAAGACAGTCATGCATGTAGCATGGTGGCCCTGTCATGAACATGCTAAATAGATCCCATTACCAGTTTGCTGGGAATACAAAGACTAGAGACTTTCTCAATTATCCCACAAAAGTGAAGGCAACAGAATCCCACTGTGGAATGCTATTTAACAAATGATTCAACTTAAGAAATAAAATTCCAAAAAGGGATAAAATGAAATAGGAAATACATTTTTTTAAAGGCAAGGTAAAGCTATACTGTCTAGAGATGCCTTTTAGGGTAAAAAAATATAAATAGGAAGTGATTACCATAAAATTCAAGGTAATGGCTATTCAGGAAAGAAGATGAATGTTATTAGGAGCACACGCACTTCCAAGGGACTGGCAAGGTTCTTGTCTCCGTATTGGTAGTTAGAACTGTATTTTGTAATTCATTAGGATGTACATTGGTTTCATGCTTTTTTAAAAACCTATCTTTGTGTTATGTTTGCACAAACTATTGACAGAATTTTATATAGTCACTAGGCCTGACTGGATTTATCAAGCCCATGTCTGATGCAGCCCAGCAATACCTGACCAGAGTTTGTATCCAATAAATGTTTTGGGTTTTTTGTTTATTTGGCTTTTGTTTTTGTTTTGGGCTTTGTTTTCTAAAGTTTGGGCTTTTGCTGTGTTTTGATCAGATTGCATATTCATTTGCAGCACTGACATTTGAATCCATAACTGACGTGTGTGTGTGTGTGTGTCGGTGCGTCTGTGTATTTGCACTCCAGGCGAGTCCTCTGCCCTGATATACCAAGGAACTACCTGCCAGCTTCTTATCTGTATTTTTTTAAATTGTAAGACAGATCTTCCTAAGTTGCTCAGGCTGGCCTTGAACTTATAATATTCCTGCTCCGACCTCCCACAGAATTAGGGTTATAGGTGTTTCCCAGTGTACCTGGCCAGTAAATGCTTCGTTGAGCGTATGAATCTGAAGTGAGTCCCGATGCAGTCGGGCTGGAGTCTTACACCTTGTCAGCCCCGGTGAGCCTCCCAGCACCTTCGGGTGGGCCTGCTCAGCCTTGTCCCCAGGCCTTGCTCTGCCACACGCGAGCGCCATGGGGAGCTCTTGGGTCTCGTGGATTCTGCCCACTTCTTGCTTCTGAGCCACGAGCAACCTTCCGGAGTGAGCAGGCTCAGTGGTCGGGCCTCCCGGTGCTCTAGTCCCCCGTGCGGTCCTCTCCTGAGCCCTCCTCTCACCTCGGAGGCCTGTTAGGTCCTCTGAGCACTCAGCTCCCCCACGGGCAAAGCCCATCTCTGTCCTGCTCCGCTGAAACAGCTCTTCCCTTGGGACCCCATCTCTTCTGTGAGCCATTTAAGTGGCTGCCATTCCCTCACATTCTGCTCCCCAGAGGCTTTCCCCAAGCTTTTGAGACAGCTGCATACAGTCCAGATAAAGTTCCTACCCTGCCGAGCTCTCCTCTGAGGCATCCCCTGACTCCTCCCTTTGATTACTATTATTTTTTTACCTTTCCAACAATTCTGATTTCTTTTCCTTTTTAAAGGCAAGGTCCCACTATGTAGTTTAGGCTGGCCTCAAACTCATGGCAGTCCCCTGGCCTCGGCCTCGCGAGTGCTGGGATTACAAGTGCGCGCCACCTCGCCTGGCTCAGCAACTGACTCTTGTGCAAGCTTGGTGAGTCTTCCACTCCACCCTCAGTTCTGCTGTGTCCCCACCTCGAGTGGACAGCCTGCGGGGGTCAGGGCTCATGCGAAATTCTTCTTCCCTCGTGGCGACTGGAAGCTCAAGCCAACGCTGAGCCCTCTACCCACAACCCGCTGTTCTTCCGGCCCCTTTGCAGGAACTTTAGTGCCTCCTTCTCCACCTGCTAGGCCGGCCCAGCCGCTCTGTCCGGTGTCAGCCCACGTCTCCGGGGACCTCTCGAGCGCTGAAGGCACTTGGCCTCCTCGGCCCCTTGCTCTCAGCCCGCTCTCGGGCCTGCGCGTCTGTCGGCGCCACTGCTGGTTCTTGGTACCACTTCTCTGAGTCGTGCTTAGCCCCAGGAGCTGTTCTGACTTCCGCCACTCTCAGACTCCCGGGCTCGCTAAGAAAATGGATGTCTCCTGAAGAGAGCTCCGCAACTCTGCACTCCCTCCTACCCCAAAAGTAACTGACGTTTTTCTTCACTTCTCTCTGGTTATGAGGTGGGTCACCTCCTTCGAAAGGCCGGTCTCCCACCCTCGGTCCCCCGGCTCCCGTGTCTCCCAAGAATGGCTCCTGTGGTCACCTCTTTATCCTCGGGGAGGTCATGGCCTGCGAGGCGTCTGGAACACGCCCACAGTTAGACGCGGGCGCCACGCGGTTGGCGACGGGGCACAGGGACCCAGCTGGGAGCAGGAGGCCAGCGCATCCTGGGCAGTTCAGCAAGTCAGCCTCAAACACAACACAGAAGAGGCAGCCGGTGCAGCTCAGCCTCCCCGCGTCCGCCTCCGCCCTGCGCAAAGCTTCAGCTTCGGGCCCTCTGGGCAAGGGCTGGTCTCAGCCCGCGGCTGCTCTACAGTGTGCACCATTTCCCGAGCAAATCACAGCTGCTAACTTCTTCTCTATCTGCACTCCACGTCGTAACGCTCGGCGCCGCCGTCCCCCGGGCAGTCACCTCGTTCTCAGCGCGGCGGACCCTCCGGCCAGCGCGCCGCCCCCTTGGCCTGCGGCCCCACGCGGACCGCGCTCCTCTCCCCCCGGCTCCCACCCGCCCCCGAGCCCCGGTCCGCGCCTGTGGCCCGCAGCCTCTCCCTTCCCTTGGCTCCCGTTACAACAGTGCCCGCGCCGGTGTCCCTGGCAGATCTCTGCGGGTCTCGGCTGCCCAGCCAGCTCCACGCGGCGGAGCCCCAGCAGGCGCCCCCACACGGATCGTCGTGACAAGCACTGCGCTCCCAGGGGAGCCCGGGAGCTTGCCGCCTTCCTGTGCCACCTCCCCACGGGGCCTGCCCTTCCCACCCTCAGCTGCCGTCGCCTGGCGTCCGGTCGTGCTCCGATCGGTCTCCTAACTCCTCAGCCCGCACGGCCCTTCTCCCGGGCCTGCTTGCACGCTCCCCCCGGCTCCCCAGAGCTCTCCAGTCCGGACTCCTGTGCTGGCTGGGGTCCTGGGAGCGGGCCCTCGTGCCTCCGCTCAGACCACCCCCGCGCCTCGTCACCGCGCGGCTGTCCGGAGGCCACCGCGTGCTGTCGCGGCCCCTTCCCTGGGGCTCGGCTCCGGCTCTTCCTGCCCAGCGTCTGCTCCGCACAGCACAGCTCCCCTCGCCCGCCCCGCCGCCCTCCAGGGCCCGTGCTTAGCAGTAACTATTCCCACAGCCAGACCTCCCCGAGACGGGGTCTGTTTCACGCCTTAACCCCGGCGCACCCCTTCCCTGGGGTGGCCAGTGTCCTTCCCCACTTCGCAGCAGGGACTTTGCAGAGGAAGTGACCCCCCCCCAGGTCTCCCACCCACGCCACCCATTCTCCCTTCTCTGCGCCAGAACTTTCGCATTTGGGTTGGCGTCGCCCGGTTAACGTCCTTAGCTTCTGTTTACAGCTCCCCGTGCATGTGACTCGGCCCTGGGCAGCTCCCAGGCCTCTCCTTAAATGAAACGTAGACCCGCTGACAGAGCCCAGCAGCCACCCGGAGGAAGGAAGCCGGGACGGAAAATGGCGGGGAAGTAGGGCCTGGCTTCCGGGTGCGGATGCGCCGGGCGGTGACAGCGACGGTCTCCTTAGGCTGCGGCACTGGAGCCTCGGGCTTGCAGCCGCGCTGATCCTGGCCAGTGCTGTCCCGGCCTCTGCGCCCGGACGAGACTCAGAAGCAGCAGCCAGCATGGGTGATAGAAAGTGTTTTTTATTTGAACATCATTCCACCTGCACTGAAGCTCAATCCAGCAGCAGCAGAAGTCAGGACCAAAGTAAATGTTACCAGATTGGACGATGAACAGTGAGGACACATTCAGACAGAACTTACTAATGAGTGTAGACGACACCAAGCTAACCTAATGACAGCACAGGCCCTGGGAAAGGACTGGGGCCCCTGTTCCGGGAAGTTCCAGTCCCACCCACAAGCTAGCCCTGAGCCAGGCAGGGGCCCACACAAGTTTCTTGCGCTGGGACGATCCCAACTTCTCCGAAAGGGTCCCCTTCCCGGCTCGTGCGCTGTGCCAGCAGGCACCTGCAGAGGCCGGAGAGTTTCCCCATGGCCTCGACTAAAAGCGCTCTTCAAGTCTACCAGGCCTGAAAAGATCCGCTCTACCCACGTCCTTACCCTCGGGAGGTTTTCTCTAGAAGTTCTGGTCCCAAAGAGGGTTGCGCACCTGCCACAGCCCACCCTTAAGTAAGGCCTGAGCGCCAGGGGCCACAGAGATGAAAGCTGTTTTCGTGGGCTCTGGACACGTTGCTGCCCAGGCCGCCCCGCGCTAGATCCACCTCCCACTGGACCTTCCAGAGCCGGGCCACAGTCCGCTCCTCACTCCTACCTCTACCCTTCCCGTGGGCTACCTGGGGCACCCCCGACTGCAGCCCACCCAATCCTGTCTTCCTCGCCCGAGCTCCTTGGCTAGTTCCCGGCTCCCCCTTGCTCCCCGCAGGCAGCAGCAGGCCGTCAGGGTGGCGCGGAAGCACCGTCAGACCACCCCAAAAGGGAACTGTCCTCATTGCTGTGGTGCTGAGCCCCCACTGACACCGCCTGGGCCGGACTCCCCACTGGTATGGCTCCTGCACTCCAGTCCCCCAGAGGGGCGGGGAGGAGGCTGCTTAGGCCTGCGGCCTCCAGCCACACACCTCCAAGGGGCTCCCTGCCCCCAGCGCCCGCCTGCAGCCTCCCACCTCCGCCCTCTTCCTGTTCTTTCCTGCGCAGCTCAGTCTGGCCGAGGCCCCTGCGCGGTCCCTCCTCCCGGGAGCCTGTCTCCTTCACAGACCTCCGGGCTTCAGTCTCTTCCTCTGTCCAGCTCTGCACCCGCCTCCCTGGGTCCTCCCGCGTCAGTTCGGCCCCTCCACTCGCCTCTTCTCCCTGTGGCTTCCGTCTCTGCCCCCTTCCCACTCATCTTCCTCTTTGCCAGTGACTGTCCCTGCCCTCTGCCACTCTCCCTCCAACACTAAGCTCCAGCTGCACTCTGGAGAACGAACTCGCTGCCTGCTGCTGTCCGCTCCCACTTAGCACAGCCCAAGAGCTCACCCCACCTCCGGAGCTCCTGCAGGCCCGGGCCAGCGCCAGGGCCTTGGGGAAGAGGAGTGGGAGATGGGGTCAGGACTCGGTGAGCTTCAAGCGCTGGAACTGGACCAGGACCGGCATTGACTCCAGGAAGGTTCCAGATGGGGCTGTGTAGACCCGAGTCTCTCTCGGGTCCGAGTCCCATGGAAAACAGCACAGGGACACGTGTCGGCCCTCGGGCTGCTCCCCCTGCGGTGGAGGCAACGTGACCACGATAAAGCGCGGTTTCCCTCCTGCCCCACCCACCCAAGGAAGCCAGCGCCCCAGAGGAAGCTGGCCTGCCGCCCCAGCTGGGGGCTGGCAGAAGTTGGACAGCAACTAGCCAGAGGGCTCCCAAGGGTAGATGGCCCTGCCACCAAACCCACAAGGTACTGTGGTGTGTTCAGAAGACCCTGGGCTCCACCCTGCCCCCTGCTGAGGGGAAGGGAGAAGCCCCACCGTGCTGGGGGGACTTCTCTGCCCCTCTCCAACACACACACACACACACACACACACACACACACGCACACACGCACACACACACAAATGCACGCACGCACACACACTCATGCCTCGGCTCCAAGCACTGCCCACGGGCTGTAACCCCAGGCATATCACAAGGCGATAGGTGGGCAAGGAGAGGAAGAGGCGGGGTGAGTTCACAAGGCCCGGGAGTGGGGATGGGGTACCCTGTTCAGAGGTGACCTGCAAGTTCAAGTTATGCAGAAAAGTATCAAAGAGGCAAGACAGTCTCTGCCCTTAGCAGATGCCCGAGATGTGGGGCCATGAGAAAGGTCGAAGGGGTGGCGCATCCCCTGACTCCCCACCTTCACCCCGAATCCCAACCCTGAAAACAGGGCCAAGAAGTCTGTGCTGCATAAAACAGGCCAGGGTCAGGGTCCAGGCACAGGCAGACATCCCGGCAGAGGCGGCCAAGTCCCCAGGCCACGCCGCGTGTGGGCGCCAGCCGCCAGGGCCAGGCCTCCTGCCCCCACTCCTGTGCCTTCCCCCTTGGCACAGTGAACATTCTTTCGGGGCGCTGGGCACAGGCTGGGGCAGAGGAAGCCTGGGAGAGGCTGCTGGCACCTGGAGCTCTGTGGCAGATGTGGTGGAACCACCATCGGGGAAAAAAAAGTAGGAAAGAGTCCAGCCCACCTGGGGCAGTGTTTTGAGATAACTTGTGTAGGAGGCAAGGAGTGAGCCAGGCAGCCTGCCAGACTGCACGAGTCCCAGAGGGGTAGCCAAGTGCCTCTGTCCTCGGGGACCCCACAGGCCGGTCTGGAGAGGAATGGAGCAGCCAGAGGACGGGCACGCTGGCCCCTCGGGCCACACCGAGCAGGACCCAGAGTCAGCCCCTCCCAGGGTCTGCAGTGCCCTCCCCGTGGCCAGGCAGCAGGCTGGCCCATCTTTTCTTCAGCCTGGCGCGCCCAGGCGGGCTGCAGCTGGTCAGTCAGTCCAAGCTTTTCCCTCAGAGCCTGGACACAGGGACGAGAGGGCAGGTGACAGGATGAGCTGGGGTCAGGCCGATTCCTGGGCTGCGGTCCCAGCCTTCAGGGTCCCTGGGAGTGAGCCACAGGGCAGGGCAGGACACCCCATCCAGAGACATCACCCCCTGGCCGAAGCACGGAGCTCACCGTAGAGCCCACGAAGTCTGAGAGAGAGAGAGAGGGAGAGAGGGAGGGAGTATCAGAGACCTCGCTCAGCCATCTGACAGTCCGGGCTGGACAGGAGGATGAGCCTGAGCGCTCTTCAAGCCCTCCTGTGCTCAGGTCTTACCCCGGGTGGGGACGAGGCCCATCTCACGGGTGCCCCTGGGGCAGACGGTGGCCATGGCCTTTTCC
>PVIR01043356.1:0-11785 GCA_004026965.1 Petromus typicus
GGGGGGTGGTAGGGTGGGTGGGGCTATGGGAAAAAATGAGAATTAAGTTGTGTCTTATACTGGTACAAATCCCCATTATGGAGTGCAATCATGATGTGTATATTTAATGTACCAATAAAGATAATTAAAAAAAAAAGATAAACTAACATCGTTGGAGCAGCCTGGTATTTTAATATGAATTTTCACTTCTGTAGCATTATGTAATGCCTCCTCTTCCCTATACAGCCACACAGGTAGGCCATCTTCATTAGGTTTTTATCTGACCACCCTTGTCATCCAAAAGCAAGAAGTGTAACTGAACTGATTTTCTTTTGAAACAAGAAGACAAAATTCAAAACTTAAAATTTCTCCTCTTGGAATAAAATGATGAAGACGAGCCCTCCATCCGCGAGACTGACTTTAGACAGGTCATCGGTTCCTGTGTCATGAAGCTTAAACTATCATAGTTCATAGATTTTCAGATGTGCAGTTGTAAAAAAATGCATTCTTAGATTTAAAAACTAAGAATGCATCTTATAACTGATGCGATCAAAAGCACAGTGTCATAGTTTGATTGGTCTTCTCTTTTTTCTGGCAAATAAAATAAAAGGACATCTTATAATTGATGGCATTTGTAATTCAGTGAAATCAAGTAGCTTCTTTCTAAACTTCTTAAATGATGAGGCAGGTCTTCTTTAATTGCTCCTTTTTGATGCTTGTATATACATCAATTTTCTTTTTCTAAATGTGTTCCTGTTAAGCTTCTATTTTAGTCTAATTATATATTCCATTTGCCAGCACATAAAAGTGATGAATTTTGTGGATAGCCTTTTTGTTCTTAAGACTGCTGTCGTTCCTTCCGTATAATCATGATAAGCTAATGATGCCTATAGTCTTTTGAGGACTAAAAATTTCATTTATGTAATAAGTTGTTATATCAAAAAAGAGCATAAATGGAAGTAACAATCTATTTATTGTCTTTGACACTAACTTGTTATCTGCATTTTATTTCATTTATATTAAATAAATACCAACCAATTTTCCTATGACTAAAGGGGGTATAAATTCAAATGATGCTGCAAGGTGAAATTATCACACCAGATTTATTATCAGAAATCCTGTAGAATTTATGAAATTCTATAAAGTTGAATCAAATGATGATATGAATACTAGTAGAAATGATATCAAAGTCAACTAGCAGTGGCTGGAGAAAATGTTGGTGAAGAGTTTAGTTAGTCATTTCTCAGGAGTTTAATTTCTGGTTCCTGTAAGTAAAGGCACTGACTTAGATGTTGCAGAAGGGCATCATAGTGTAGGAGCCTAGATCTTGGGGAGGTATGGAGGCACTTTCTTTTTCTCTCAGTAACATTTTATTTGGCAGTTCTCATTTGCAGACATTTTCCTCTTGCTTTTCATTTCAAGTTCCCCAGGCTTAATTTAGCCTCATTAATTCCAACTAGATCTCCAGATGATCTCTAAGATGCCTTACAGCTTTAAAATCTCAAGACTCTGCTAAATGCTTCCTTCCTGAACTTCTACAGACTCTTAGCTCCTTTTTTGCAATTAATTCCTCCTCCTTCTTCCATGCCTGCCCTGGCACAGCAAAGCACTGAGGATGTTCTGTTCTTTTATACTTTTATTCACATGCATTAATCCTTATAATTCACGGTCCCCTCGGAACTTGTTCTAATTGTCTTGCAGTTAGTTACTACCGAGGTGCCCACACTATGCACAGTTGGGTAGACAGGGCGCTGCCAACGACTCCTACAGGAGGGCTGGTGACAATGACATAGCTGGTGTGACTACTGGGTCAGATGGTCCCTGATGGCCTTCTTACTAATTTCATGTACATAAGCCAGTGTAATGGGCAAATTAGACTGTGCTTTCCTGTAACTAATTTGTACCAAGCTTTTCAGCTTTTCATAATTCTTCCTTTTGGACTCTTCTCACTGTATATTCACATGCTCTAAATCTTTGTCCAAATTAATTTATCAATGCAAATTACTAACTTACAGCACACTGACACATCTATCTTTAGGTTTAGTATCTTGAATATGAAATTCAAAAATCCTAAACAACCCCAGTACATGACTACCAAACACTATTTTCCCAGTAGTTTCATTCTATCTATCTATCTATCTATCTATCTATCTATCTATCTATATATATATCATCTATCTTTTTTTGAGAAAGGATCTTCCTAGGTGGTTCAGGCTGTCCTTGAACTCACTAGCTAGTCCAAGCTGGATTTAAACTTGTGGTAGTTCTCCTGCTTCAGCCTCCCGTGTGCTGGGATTACAGGCATGCACCACCACACTCAACTCCTTTTATTTTATTTTTTTTAAAATTATACTTAAAATTTATTGAGATAATTTATATGCATTTATTTATCAGTTTATTGGCACTCAGACATGGAGGGCTAAAAGGGTCCTTGAGAATGAATGAGTCCACTTGGCTTAAGCTTTTTCAATTCACTATAGCCTAGATGGATTGACACACTCTCTTTGTTATGAAGTTCCTCACTGTGATTTTCCAAATGCATATACATATTAACATTAGGAGTCACCCTGCTGACTATAAAGTAAAGCAATGGGACACAATGAGACATAAACCCAGTGGTGTAATGTGAAGCTGGGAAAAGGTGTGCAATAGGCAGAAAGTACCAGAGGATAAAACCAGTCTTCCTACATGTGGTGCCCCTCACTTTTCCTCTTTTGGGGTATAGTCTTTGAAAAAAATGCCCAGATTTGTTTCTGTTGCACATATGGCGGGATAATCCTTGGAATTAAAAAATTAGCTAGAGGAATTTATATACCCTAAAAGTCATTTAGCCAAAGAGAACAATAAACATTATTTGACTGTTCTTTACTTCTTTATGGAGCAAAGAAGTCAACATGGGATGGGAGGTCAGAACACCTATGTTGTATTTATTTTGGTTTCATTGATAAAATGGGAATCATAATAGTTTAAAACTAACACACATGGAAATATTTTAAATTAACATATGTGGAAATTTTTGTAATGAAATAACACGATAGAATTACCATACAATGAGTTCTGAGTTTTCATTATTCTATCATGGCTGTCAGCTGGCCCTTTTCTAGTTTATTCACTTGGATAAATGATTGCCTGTGGATGATTTTCTAAAAGCTTTCTACTTTCAAAATCTTATTAGGCTCATGTGTTAAAGGTTCAGTCCTGAGTCTGAATGGAATGGAAGGCGGTAGACCCTTTAAGAGGTGGGGCTTAATGGGAGTCTTTATGTCATTGGGGCGTGGCCCTAAAGGAGACAGTGGGATTTGGCTCCTTCCTTATTCTCTCTCTTTCTTCCTAATCATGAGATGAGCTGTGTTCTGCCCTTGAGTTTTTTTTTTTTAAGGTTTTTTGAGACAGGGTCTTGCTTTGTGGTTCAGGCTGGCTCTGAGCTCAGCCTCCAACTCACATCACAGCAATCCTCCTGCCTCTGCCTCCCGAGTGCTGAGATTACAGGCGTGAGCCACCACGCCCGGCACTGTGGTATGTGGTACTGGTTGCTGCTGGGCGTGAGTCTCCATGCCCAGTATTGTATGTGGTTACCGGGGAATCGAACCCTGGTCCTTGTGCTTGCAAGACAGGCGCCAGAACCACTGAGCTATATCCCCAGCCCTGCCCTTAGTTTTGACATAATGTGCTGATGTGCAAGAGGCCCAGAGCAATGAATCCAGCTGATCATAGATTAAAATTTCCAGACCTATGAGTCAAAATAAATCTTCTCTTACCATAAATTGGTCATCCCAGGTATTTTGCTATAATAATAGAAAGCTAGCAAACATACCTTGGAATACTGTGAAATATTAGGTTACCTGGTATTGTGAAATACTCTTGAAAATTTTAGCAAGAAGCCCAGATAGTTTTATTTAATTTAGAAAAGCATGAGAAAATTCTACTCTTTTGAAGACCTAAAACTTGTTAGAGCTCTGAAAGTTAATAGTGACTCATGGAGATAGGCATTGTGATGTTAGTAATACTGCACAGGTATTAAAGAAGATGTATAGCTCAAGTCTCCCTGTATAAGTGTGACCTCAGCTCATTTGTCACAGTAGTTTAATGCACGGCCTCATCTTGTATCTATTGCAAAAGCATAATGAAATAGGACATGGGTGAAGATCCTTTTATAAATCTTACCACCTGAGAAAAATGGATTGAATCACATGTACTCAGTATACTCCACAGAAAGGTCAAATTAAAAAAGAACAATAGAATATGACATTTAGAAATTGTCACTCAGCCTTTCCACAATTTGACATAAACTCATGTCAGTGAAATGCTTCCATTTGCTACCTGGAGATGTTCACAAAGAAAAGTAAAGAGAACAATTTCAGAGCAAAAAGAATCCAAATATTCTTTTGAGTGGAAATGGTTGAATTTGTTTTTAGGGAAAGAACAAGTAACTAGAATAGAAGAACAGAAAGTACATTCTCTGCCACTGTATAGATTCAGGAAAGGATCATGAACTATTTATCTTTGGGAACCACGTGAATTTGGCCTAGATTCTGTTGCATAATACACATGTGATTATGCACTGCAATTTAAAAACCAATACAAGTTGGGAACAGTGGTGTATGCCTGTAATTCCAGAACTCAAGGAAGCTGAGGCAGGAGAATCATAAGTTCAAGTCTAGCTGGAATAAGTTAATGATTTGGTGAGTTCCTGTCTCAAAAAGAGCATTAGGAGTGTAGCTTAGTGCAAAGGCTCAGGGTTCAATCCCCAGGAGAGAGGAAAGGAGGAAGGAAAAGAAGGGGGAGAGGGAGAAGAAGGAAGAAGAGGGGAGGAAGAAAGGGTGGTGTAAAGAAAAGATCACTACAAAGGCATGCTTTATATTATGGTTTGTGTCTAGATTCCCCCCCCCCCACCAAACCTCATACAGTCAGTCATCGGTGAGGTTTTCTTCAGGGGTGGCCAGTTCTAGAGTGTGTGATGTTGGGATTAAGGGAGTGTCGTTACTGAACTTCTCCACTCATCTGTTTGGTGTCCACCCTACTCCCAGTAGTCCAGCCGGAATATAAAAAGGGCAGAAGGAAGCTGCTATTTTCACTGATCACTCATAGCTTTCTTGTTTCACTACCTTGCGATGCTCCTCTGCTGTGCCACTTGCCCTGGAGCCAGCGAGGATGGACTGAGCCCCTGTGAACGGGGAGCTAAACAGACCCTTTCCCCTGTAACTTTGCTGTCAGCTACTTTGTCTCAGCAATGAGAGAAAAGTAAGAAAAACACTATGAAAGATAAGATCACTGAGTATTACAAACAAACCCTTCCTGGAGGACACCCTGGCTTGTGAGGGACCACCCAGAGTATGCAGGACAAGGCCACACAGCCCACGTAGAAAGCAGGGCTTAGACTCCCTCTTCCAGTCCTCCAGAAATAAGGAGCTGGCAGTGTCTCCCAGCTTCTGACATCAGACTGGTCATTCGTTGGTCAGTCAGTTGTGCTCCGCTGCTTGAGTCACTTAGGACTTAAATAGTGAGGCCCAGGCTGCTGCCGGCATCTCAAATGTCTTTCCAGTAATCCCTCCCCATTGGAGCCAGATTCCCCCCTGGACTCCCTAAAGGACTCCTGATTTCTGTCATTGGTTTCCCCTCTCATTTCAGGCAGTGCTGCTGTCCACGCCAGCTTCAGCTTCACCCACTTCGTGTGTCTCTGCCATCCGTCACATATGGCAGGCCTCCCCCGCCAGTCGAGTTCAGCCAACACAGGACAGAGGTTCCCAGCTCTCTTCGGAGAGCTCTCTCCTCTCCCCTCTCCCTTCCTTTCTCCTCCCTCCTTGTCTTCTTCCTTCCATCTCTGCTTTCCTTCTCTTCCTCTCCCTCTCCCTCTCCCTTCTTCCTCCCGTTCCTCTCTTCTTCTCTCATTTATTCCACGTATATTTATTGAGCGGTGACTCTGCTCAGCGCAGTGTCAGGCACTGTCCAAGATTCCTTCTTTCACGAAGCACACACGTGTGTGTGTGTGTGTGTGTGTGTGTGTGTGTGTGTGTGTGTGTGTGTGTGTATGGGTAAAGGGTAGGCAATCCAAGAAAGCAATTGTGGAAAGAAATAGAAGTGACTATGTATTGGAAAGCGGTATTACCATGAAGATGCGCTACATGAGGGGAGAAAGCAGATGCCTTAAACATGCCAGTCTGCAATGACCTCTGCGATGAGGTGACTTTTCAGCTGAGATACAATGACAGAAAGAACAAGTCCTCTGGCTGCTGAGGAAGGTGCACGCTAGAGAGAGAGAGAGACCCAGCGGTGCAAAGCCGTGAGGCAGAAATGAACTCGATGGGCTGACAAATGAGGATGCCGGTGCGTCTGCAGCCTGAAGAGTGTGGGAATAGGGGCCCAGCATGAAGCTGGTGACACAGGTAGGTGACAACAGTGTCTCCACCAGCCAAGAGAAAAGTGCTCCAGATCCCACCTTGTTCTCTCTGTACTTGGTATCATCTAAACCATTCTTCCTTGGCATTGTCCCTGTTCATTTCCTTTTTCCACTAGTCTGAAAGCTGCAAAAACAGTATAGAAAGGGAGATCAAGTTAAATTAGAACATATCACTTTTGCATTTGAATGTCCAGTGAGCTGAGTCCCTGAAGTTATCAAACTAGGGCCAGTGAGTGACAAATATACCCATTACCAATAGAAAACACCCTACAAGTACTTCTCCTTGAGTCTCTACACAACATGCAGCCCATGAATATGTTTTGTGGTTTTTGATTTCTGCTTTGTATTTCTCTGCTACTCATTAACTCAGCTATACATTAGCCACTTGCAAGTTGTTGCTACAAAATTTGCCCTGGGTTTTTAGGCCATAGATCTGCCTTACTGCTTCTGTTAGAACAGTGGGCCCTAGTCTGTTTGTCCACCTGGTATCTAGAAAGCCTCAGGACTTGTGGAGTCAGCTTCCTTCTCTCCCCCTGGATCACTTCCTCAATCACATCTCTCTCTCTCTCCTCTGTCTCTGTCACACGCACGAGCACGTATGTTCACATAAGGCACATGTACCCCGGGCTCACGGTGTCGTATACCACCTATAAGGTCCAGCCCCCTGCGGACAAACTCTCTGCCCTTGAGCAAGTTAATCAGCATTTCTGAACCTCAGTGTTCTCTGCTGAGAAGTGGAAGTGAGTGATGAAATTGCTCTTTTGTGTGGCTGCGGAGTACCAGGGAAGTTTTTACAAGTGCACAGCACAGCATCTGGAACACAAGGAGCAGAGACAGACGGTACTTTCCTGATCACTCCTGCTAACACTTTCCTGGAAATCCTGCTTTAGAGAGCTTTTGTTCCTCTGCAGCCAGGCCCAGGTAGGTAGGCTCTTTCTCTTTCTTCAAAAATCCATTTGATTTAAAGGGAAGAATGTTTTAAAAAGAGAAATTAACTATTTTTTGTGTGTGTGCTTTAGCTCAGCTTGAGTAAGGTGCAAGCTTTAAATCTTTGGATTCTGTCAGTGACTCCAGCTGTTCTCAACTCACATCATCACTCCCTCCTTACCTCCGCCCTTACGTGTCTGTGGAGATTCTGGGCCCCGATGTTTAGCAGGTATGTTGGAATTTGACCTTGATATCAAGGCCAAAATTTAAAATCACCATCTATTGAAGACCACATTCACTTTGCAGAACTTGCTCTGTGTAAATAACTATTAGAAAAAAATCCATGTTATAACTCAGTCAATAGACAGGAGAGACTCTGCTGCCAGTTCAAATTCTGTGCTGGGAACAGGCTCACATGAAAGAGAAACGTGACAGTCTGAGGCACCACGCAGTCTTCAAGTAGCACGTCCTGAAAAACATATTGCCTTGATCCAGATTTGGATTCACACATAACTTCCCTAAAACAAACGACACACATAGCCTTGAGTCACCTGGGACTTAAGTGCTGTAAAAAATCACATCTAGAATGACACCCATTCACTCTTCCTACCCCAAATATCCCAAATGTTGCTCTTTCTCCTTCTTCAAAAATCCATTTAATTTAAAGGGAAGAATATTTTGAAAAGAGAAATCAACTATTTTTTGTGTGCTTTAGCTCAGCTTGAGTAAGGTGCAAGCTTTAAATTTTTGGATTCCAAGGGAACACAGATGCACATGTTGCTGTTATTCTAATTTAAAATATTAATTCTTTACTTAATTAAATTCATGGCTTGGCTAAGAATCATCATCTAGGAGTATTCAATAAACATGGAGAACAACATCTTATATTTACCCCCATTTTCCTGAAGTGTAAGTTCCAGAAGATACATTCACTCTCTGAAGAGTTTCTCCTGAAAAAATGCTCACTCTAATACAAAAGGTCACTATAATTGACTAATTTACTATTGAAAAAGTGGAAGAATAATAAAACCATAAGCCTCAAAAATCACACTGCTCCTCACATAGATTATCTGACCTCTGCGAATTAATCTGTGTAGGCAAAATGGAAAATCACTGACTTTGTTGCCACCTCCTTCCCTTCCCTTCCCACTCTTCTGTCCCATGGTTGCATGTCCCGTAAGTCAAGCACAGGGAGCCATTAATCAAATCCTCAACCTTTCAGTGGGCAGTTTTGTTACAGTCTTGTGGTTTCCAGCTCATTTGTGAATCAAAATGTTCTTCCCTAGGAGGTTTAAATCCCAAGCACTTGGTGCTCCAGATGTCTTCATCTTTTTAACAAGAAGTAATGGATTCCCTGGAAAGGTTAAAAAAAATTGATTTGCAAGATAATAGTTGTCATTGTGAAGCACTAGTCACCCAGAAGGGCAACTCTGCACTTGCAGCTCAGTGCTGAGTGAGAGGGAGGCTGGGAAATACTCATGTCATTCATCTTCCCTTTGAATTAGGCTGGAGTTTTCCTTCTACATGAAATCCTCTTCGAGACTATTTCTTAGTTTTTATTCTCGATCCTTGCCTGCATCATGAGCCTCCCTGAAAGTTTGTTGGAAATGTGGACTCTCAGGCCCTGTCCTAGACTTAGAGTGTAGAATTTTCATTTTAACAACGTTCTCAGATTACTTGTGTGAAAATACATTTGGAGAAGCAAGGGTTTATCGAGGTCATTTTCAGCAATCTCCTAAATACCTACTCCCCAGCGGGGATCAAGTCTGATCACATAATTCTCCTGTGTCAAAAATTCAAAATTCCAGGCCAGGGATTTAGCTCAGTGGTTCCAGCTCTTGTCTTGTAAGCACAAGGGCCTGGGTTTGATCCCCAGGAACCACATACCACAATGTTGGGTGTGGTGACATGAGTGAGACTTTGACTCAAACAAACAAACAACAACAACTAAAATTGAAGTCCATCTCTGTAACCCACCTAGGGGTTAATCCTATTATAGATATCTAGTTAATTAGAAATATTATAGGCAGTCAGACAGGGTGAGGTTCTCACAGAATTCAGTGTAAAAGATAACACATTACAACTGTGGCTGGAGGTGCATTCGTTTAAGGCCAGGTCTCAAGATAAAGATGAAATGACTGCATCTACACACTTCCCCAAGGGATGAGCAATAGTCTAAATATGCATCGGTTATGTTGGGTGAGATACCAAGACTTCCTGACCTGTGCCTTCCAGGAAAGGTCCTTGTCTTTTCTTGCATTCTTTCTATATGATTTGCTTCCCCATTGGATCAGTATTACCTAAGTGACTACAGTTGTATATATGTTATTGGTTGACCATAGTCTTGTCCCACCTTATTCCCCCCGATCCCCCTTATGATTTTGCTCTATAGAACTTCTTGGAGAAGTGGGCTTGTGAGAAACTCATTTTCTAGGTCCCCTCTTGACTCTCTCAATAAACATTTCCTACTTTTAACCTCCATTTTCCTAGAATTCATAAACTTGGCATATCAGACATCTAACAGACTGGGGGCCACACCTATTTCCCCTGTATCATCTCTAGATGAGCATGGTCCCTGCCTTTCTACATGGTCTCCCTTCCTCTCTAATCCCTGCTCCCGTTCACACTCACACCTTCCTACACCGAGTCTGTTCTGTCCAGCAGGGTGAGCATTGGCCACACGTAGCCTGAAATGGGTCCCTCATAAACTGAGTTGTGCTGTACGTATAAAAAGCACATTGGATTTCAAAGACTGTAGGAGGGGAAAATAACTCATGAGTTTTTAAGTTGATGATATGTTGAAATGATTAGGCATTTATCTGGCTAAGTAAACTATAGTATCAAAATTAATTACAACTTCCTTTTTTCACTTTTTAAAGTATGACTATCAGAAGTTGAAAATAGGTTGCAAATCAAAGAAGTTAATTTATTTTGCCAGTGTCACATAACTGCTATATGACTGATTTGGGATTTAAACCCAAGACTCTAACTTCAAAGTTTGTACTCTCTTTTCAATTATATCTTTTTTGATAGCTCATGAACTTAATATGATACCTGACATTTTGTTAGTGCACAATAAATGCTTCTTGAATCAAATTACTATCTACCATATGGTAGTTTTGAAGGCAACTTTAGGAAGGTTATATTGATCACACTGGAAGTTTGATGATCCTTACTAAAGAAAATAGAGCTGCGGGGTACAGGTTTCCCATACATTTCCCCCTTGCCCTTGGAAGCAGTGTTAACTGTTGAAACATCACCGAATGGGTAGGTCGTAACTCCTGAGTTCTGATGTGAGTTCTTCCCTAAATTAAATTTTAAGAAGTTATTGTGCCTTTCTGAGCTTGATGTCTTCATCACTACAGTCAGAAGGTGAAGAACTACATGACTTTCAGCCTGAAAGCTCAAACAGATTTTGTTTTCCCTGTAATTTTGCATTGTTTTTCAAATCGCAAAGCACACAAAGGACATCTTTTATGAATATTTCCTTTTGTGTACTTGACATACAAAAGGGCTGAAGAGATATAAGGAGAGATCTACTATAATCCCCCATTCAATTTCTGTTTTCCAAGTAGCTTTCTTCAAATAATTCCAGTGAGGAAAAAATAACAAATCTGAATAAAAGAAAGATGATTTACAAAGTTTTGCAGTTGTAAGATTTCATAACGTGATGAAATTCAAGGCTCAGTCCTAGTGGAAAGGTTGCCAGCTCTCACAAAAGGAAACACTTGACACTTGTTCAATTTGGATTCTGAAACACTCATGAAATACTGACTTAATAAACTCCTATCAGAGTGCTTGAGGAACACTGCAGCAAAGAACGAAGCCAGTAATATGATGCTACCAGTCATCCTAGTGATTGTCCTTCTGTTTTATTCACGTGAGGTAAGGATTGATAATGACCTTAAGGGAGAAAATGTAGCTTTGAAGATAAAATTAAAATGAGAA
This sequence comes from Petromus typicus, assembly GCA_004026965.1. Lineage (NCBI taxonomy): Eukaryota > Metazoa > Chordata > Mammalia > Rodentia > Petromuridae > Petromus > Petromus typicus. The sequence continues at coordinate 11,252 of PVIR01043356.1, forward strand.
TTCTCAGAAACTTGACTGGGAGCAAACAAATTCTAAAATCCAAGCAAAGCTTTTGACAAAGAGAGAATGTACCAGAAATAGCAAACACGTAGGTGTAGTCAAGATGGAAATGCTTCAGAATTCCTCTAATTTCCTCCTTTAAGAAAGGGTTTATTTAAAGTGCTTATACAGTGAGACCATCAATCTTCAAAGCTCTATGACTCTGTTAAATACCACTGAATTCTGACTTCCATTTCACCAGAATCGGAAAAGCTTTAGAGTCCAAAAGAATCCTGGACCATGTTACACATCCAGAATTCTGAACAAAAATGAGAAAATCATGATTACAAAAGACTGAGTATTTCTAAGGCACAAATAACCCTTAAATGTTCACAACCATAGAAAGCTTAAGGGTGGGCATGAACATGACATCTATAAAACTGAGTTTTTTAGGTAATAAAAATTATCCTCCTCTCTCACTCTCTCTCTCTCTGTCTCTCTACATATATATCCTCTGTATATATATATATATATATATATATATATATATATATA
>PVIR01043357.1:0-11794 GCA_004026965.1 Petromus typicus
GTGAATAAGGAGAAAAAGGAAAGATGGAAGGATCAGTTCTGCTGTCGCTGGACAGCCCTAGTTTTTGCCCATCCTCACCATGTCGTCTGTGACAGAGAAATTCATGTATTGGGCCTGGTAGTACACCAGGCTGGCTGTGTTGAAGACATAATCGGAAATAGCGAAGTAGACCATTTGGCTGTGATCTTCTGGAAGGCTCAAGACCGGAGGGAGAAGAGCAACTGGGGAGCGGTGATTACGATGGAAAATTTCACCCTGGAGAGAGAAATAGGATCCAGTGGAACTTTCAGGTGCAGCCGCCAGAGGGCGCTGGCTGCAATGCTGGCCTTGGCCTGGGCTGGAATCTGACTACAAAGCCCCAGGAGCTGTGGATCATGAACCCACAGGACCAACTGTGTCCCCCAGGACCAGCTCTGACTGACCTCCTTGTGTGGACACAGCTGGAGAGGAGGAGGTGGAGACACTTGCCCCATCTCGAGGCTCTGGGTATGTTCTCTCCCCTGCTCCATAGCGTCCTGCCCTTGACACCACAAGATGAGGACAGACCTGAAGTTCTGGGACAGGAGCCTAAGGGTGAGCTGACCACACTGCATCCCCAGGCCACGCTCCAGAGTCCTCACCTTAAACATCACATCCAGCATCTGGGCCGCTGCCCGAGGGGCTTCCATTAAACTGTAGTCAACGTCCAAGAAATCATCAATCTCTGTGGTGACTGAGAAACAGAGCAGGGCAAGATTAGGGGCCAGACTTGGTATCTGGAGGACTAAGGTAGAGTAAGATCCCTGGCCGACACACGCCGACCCCAGGCTTCTGCCCAAGCACACTCCATCCAGCCCTGGCCTGGGGCACAGACAGAACTGCTTCTCCTGTCCCACTGGGAGATTAGCAGTGGTGGGGATGCTAGGCTCAGCCTGGGGCCTAAGCAGTTTATACACACACACACACACACACACACACACACACACACACACACACACATACACACACACACATACACACACATGTCCAGAAGGAGCCAGGCCTGTAGGCTCTATACCTCTATACCTCTTGGAACTTCAGTCTGAGCCGGTAACCAGGAGGGCCTTGTAAGTCCCAGTCCTGGATACCTCCCTCCAGTGCCGGAAGTTGGGAAATGTGCAGGTCCTTACACATGGGGCCGGGTGGGCTAGCCTGGGCCACAGGTGAAGGGGCTGTTGACACTGTATGGGGGCCTGGGACCACCACATAGAATGTCTCAGACAGGCGCTGTCCCTCCAAATGTTACATGTGTACCCTGTGTCCAGGGACACCATTTATAAACGGTCCCTCTGCACACCCATTCAACATATAGGCAAAGGAGGAAAAGCAAGTTGTGTCCTGCAGCCCTGTGGGTATTAACAAAGGATGCAAGACTGGAAATTTCCCTTATCTGGGACTAGTAAATGAAGATACACCCCCAGCATGGATTGTTACACATCTATGAACCAGTGAGGTTTGTGACCACTGCAGCTCCGGACAGCTCTCCAGCGGAACCTCCAACACATCACACACGCCTTCAGTTTCACTCCTACGTGCAAATCCAAAGACATGCCACTGACTGACATGGGAGCATTCAGAGAGGTACAACTAGGTGTCAATGGAAACTACCCAGAAGGCCTTGCACGGTAGAGTGAGGCTGGGTGGAGGGACCTCTGTTCGGTACAGAGCAGCAAAGAGGATGAATGCACAGTATGATTTGCCTCGTGTTTTAACGACAAACAAGTTGCCCTCAAGGCCAGGTCATGACTGAAGGGGCCCCAGAGAGGCTCTGGAAGCCGGTCATGTCCTGCTTTGATCTGTGAGCTGGTTCCATACACGGGTTCAATGGAAAAGAGTTCTTTAAATTGCACACTTAGGATTTCAGTATGCTTCTATGAATACACTCCAATACAAATGTTCTAAAATGACTTCACCTTGTGTGTGCTGATATAGAAGACTCTCCAAGATATATAAATTTAAAAAGAACTGCCTGGTATGGTGACACACACCTGTAGTCCCAGCACTCAGGAGGCTGAGGAAGGAGGATCACCAGGAGTATGAGGCCAGCCTCTTCTACAAAGTGAGTTCAAGGGTAGTCTGAACTACAAAGCAAGACTATCTCAAAAAACCAAACCAAACAATAAATAAAATTTAAAAAGGAGCTACAGACAAAACAATATGTGTACTATGCATACTAAAAGACACATATTCATGATTGTAGATATATTAGTGAATAAAAATAATACACATGAGGATAGCCATATGCTTTATGTAGATTTACATTTGTAGATGCAAAGAAAATATACATCTCAAACAGAGCTTATACCCTGGAAAGCTGGGGAGAAAAGAGATTATTGTGCTGGAAATTGAACACAGGGCTTCATATATCCCAGGTAACTGTTCTATCACTAAACTACACCCCCAGCCCTGAAAAACAAACTTTCTATAGATCTTAATGTTTTACGTTATATGCTGCCATAAAAATTAATGGAACTAAATGGGGTAGGTGGGCACCTTACCTGGCAGGGTTTGCAGATAAGGTTGTAGGTCGGAGCTCACTGATTTCTTGACCATTTCACAAATCTGGAGAAAAAAGAGAGGCGAAAAGCTAAGTGAGTTGCTCAGGTCGTACCTGGCACTCTGATAATCATTTTAGGAACATTTCACTGTTGTCTCAGTAATCACTGATTCTACAAGTATTTACTGGGCTGATCATGCGCCCAGGAAACAGAAGTGATGCCCCCAAATGCCCTGTGTGGACTCAGCACTGGGCACCTGAGCTGGGTGAAGGGGCGCACCCTGGACACAACACAGAAAACTGCACCATCAATGACATTTTCTCTGGGAAGCTGGGAAGCTCTTGCCTCTCAGAAGTCACTGAACAACAGCAGGAATAAATAGTAACTAGAAAGAGTTGCACACGTGAATGCGTGGGAAATGCATGCTCCATGGTGGTCACTGAGCAAGTGAGCTGGACTCACAGTGCACCCTGCTCCCTAGGGGGGCCGAATGGCCTCATCACCGAGCTACTGACACACTATTTATTACCATCCGCTGAGCCGGATGCTTCTTGACAGAAGTAAATATATGTCTCCAAACCAGTTTGCTCTCTTTGCTGCTGTGATCAGTGGGATTATTTATTGTGTAAACCAGTGAAATATGACTGAGAAGAGAGGTGTTTCTAAGAAAATCAAAGATAAATACTCTGGAAAGGTGAGATGCTAAAAAATGCAGTAAAATTTATACAACAGAAGCGCTCAGGAGAAAAAAACTACGCAAATCTAAAAGTCTGCTCTGGGATGGCTTCGCAAGTCGCATTAAATTCTCATTGTGGCTAAAGAAATGGACTTTGTGGCAGTTTCTCATCTCAGTGTGAGGTAAGAAAGCCATGTGTGGGCCAACAGGCTCTTTCTGAAGAGCAGTTCTCTATCTTCCAGCAAAAGATGGCAAACGAACTTGCATTGACTTTATCTTAAAACACTTGGGTCAGTATATAAATATGTTCTGTGTTCATGGGTTTGGGGAGAGCCTTTAGAGTAACTTTTTTTTTTTTTTTTGAGACAGGGTCTCGCTTTGTAGTTTAGGCTGGCCCTGAGCTCAGCCTCCAACTCACATCACAGCAATCCTCCTGCCTCTGCCTCCCGAGTGCTGGGATTACAGGCGTGAGCCACCACACCCGGCACTGTGGCATGTGGTACTGGTTGCTGCGGGGGTGAGTCTCCACGCCCAGTATTGTTATGTGGCTATTGGGAATCGAACCCGGCCCCTTGCGCTTGCAAGACAGGTGCTGGAACCACTGAGCTATGTTCCCGGCCCTTTCAGCGTAACTTTTAATTAACTGGTCGTTGCTGATTGCAGCAACTCCATCCATGTACACCGTGGAGGAGAGGATTGTGGGGCACTGGCCCAGGGCAGGACTGCAAATGGCTTCTCAAAGAAGTGGCATTTTCAGGGCAATCTTAAGGGTGAGTAGGCATCAGTCAGGCACCAGGGAGGGGTGGGAAGGCTGGTGCCAGGACTGGGTGGGTGAGGGCCTATATTTTACCACCCTCAGCAGCCCCTCCATGTCCTGAAAGAGAAAGTTGGCAGCAAGGAGCTGCCAGAGAGCCAAGAAAAAGGTGGGAAGGAGCATTTGAGGAGGGTTACTAGGAAACCTCTCCCAGCCTCACTAGGACTATTCCCTTCCTGTTCTTCCTTCAATGTCCATCCGGACTTCAAATTCCCTGAGCCCCTGCGGGACTGAAACATTGGAGGCAAGGGAGACTTGGTCCCAGGTGTGCAGTAGGGTCTAGTGGTGTTGGTGGGAGGGTTTGTTAGGGGTGCAGAGCTGAACAAGGATGGGGTGAAATCCCACTCAGCCCCACTGCTTGTATGACTTGTGTAGAACCTCTGTTTTGGGGCCTTCTTCCCCAGGGTACAATGGCAAGACAGGAACTTGGAGGGAGGAGGAAATCCACTGGGAGTATTTATCCACAGAGAGTAACTATGCTCAGGCCCTCCTTGAGTGAGGATTCACAAGGTACTGTACGGGGGTGGGGTGGGGTGGGGGTGGGGGTTAGGAGGAAGCTTAAAGAGAAGGAAACCTCACCACAGGGACTGACTTGGGAGATCAGTGCGCGGCAAAGCAGGCTGGGAAAGGAGGCATAACCTGCCAATCACAAGATCATGGAACACATGCGCAGAGCAGTTCCCAAAGCCTGGCACCTGGATTTTTATTGAGAACTTGAGCAGATTTTTGATAGGATGCCTAGACCTGAAGTCAGCCTGAAGTGCGGACCCAGCAGCTCCTCTCGGGATCCATATGTAGAAATTTTCCTGAGTTTCCTCAAGATTTAGACAGCAGGAAAGGACACAGACTCTAGGAAGAGCTTGTTATCTCAGCTTTTCTCAGGACAACCCGCCTCGCCTCCTCCAGGGTGCACCGCCATCTTGCTTTTTCCTGTTACTCGGCCCAGCTCAAGTCTGTAGAGTCAGTTTCTCCCTCACTCTTCACTTAATTTTCAAATAAACTCAGCCACTGATTTTTGCTTGTTTCATTCAGTCCTTTGTTTGAGATGAGGAGAACCTGGAGTCTAACTCCAGAAGGAGAGCCGAGCAACTCTGAACCCGGTAATGTTTAATTGTCCAGCCACTTTTAGGAGGAGGAGCTGCCCGTTAATGCTTAAGCCTAGACAGGAGGTCCTAATAACAGGACCAGAGGCAGGCAAGATTTCGATATTCCCAAGACAGCAGCCCTTCCAAGGCTTTGGCACACAGGCTCTGCAGAACCTTGAGAAGCACTTGATCTTTGGGCTTTTATTTTCTTTGGTTTTTTGAGATAGGGTCTGGTTTCGTAGTTCAGGCTGGCCCTGAACTCACTATGTGGCCCAGGAGAGCCTCAAACTCACAGTAATCCTCTTGCCCCCATCTCCTGAGTGTTGAGATTACAGGCGTGAGTCACCATGCCTGGCATTGTGGTGTGTGGTTATGGGAGATCAAACTCGGAACCTTGTGCTTGCCAGGCAGATGCCAGAACCATTGAGCTAAATACCCAGCTGGAGAAGAGCTTGACCTTGAGCTGGCCTCTCGCAGCCAGGTGACGCTGGGCAAGTTACCCAGCTCCTCAGAGGGTGGGAAGAAGGAGCGAGAGAGGAGGGAGAGGGAAAGAGGGACAGAAGGAAGAGGGAAAAAGCCAGCCGCCTGGACTTCTTACCTTACTCTCCAACACTCTGCGGAACTTGGACTGAATCTGGTCATGGAAGAGTTTCACCAGCCATCTGGGTGGGAAGCACAATTAGCATCTACCCCGGGACTTTGGGGTGGTGCAGAGAGGCAGGCCTGTCCCAGGCCCGGAGTCCTGCATATTCACCCGCTTCTGCCCATACATCTGCTTCCCAGCCACATGGAGCAGATTAATTCCATGGACTTGAGGGGCAGGGGCGCAGTCACTCATACTTTTCTAATACAAGGAACTGAGACTCAAAGAGATGAGATAACTTGACTATGGACTTGCATAGTTTTTACAAACTCCCCTTCAGTCAAAAGCCTTTTTGTTTCTCTGAAAGCTAACTTACTTGCCCAACAAAGGTAGAGTCCTAGTTTACTGTATTTCCTGTGGGATGACACACACTCCTGGCCTGAATCTGCATGCCTCCTTTTAACAGGGCTCCCAGGGACCATCCCCCAGTGCCTGGGGAGGATCCCACCTAGATCCTCCCCCTCAGCAGAGCCAGGCTGAGGCCTGGATGGGCCCGGCGGTGTCCCCTGTCCCTTACCCAAAAGGCCCGGACAGGTCCACCTCCACTTTCCCGATGTAGCTGTTGCAGCTGGAGGCAGTGACCGTGGGCCTCCCCGAGGACTCGCTGCCCAATAGAAGGTTGATGGCAATGGTGACGTCCTTGACCTTCAGGTCAAAGGAGCCTTGTAGTTTCCTGGAGAAGATTAGAAAGATTATCTCGAAATAAGTGAGACTAAGCAAAAACTTGAGTCTTAATAACAAGTAAAAAAGATTTAATAACAAACAAAAGGTCTAGGAAGCCTGGGGTGAGTGTTTTAACATCAGGGATGGTCTAAAAGATACAAGACTCACAAGCCGTAAAGAAAATGGCTGACTGGGCCAGGGGTTTAGCTCAGTGGTTCCGCACTTGTCTTGCAAGCACAAGAACCCGGGTTCAATTCCCAGTAACCACATATAATACTGGGCATGGAGACTCATGCCCAGCAGCACTCAGTACCACATACCATGGTGCCAGGCGTGGTAGCTCACACCTGTAATCCCAGCACTCGAGAGGCAGAGGCAGGAGGATTGCTGTGATGTGAGTTTGAGGCTGAGCTCAGGACCAGCCTGAACTACAAAGTGAGACCCTGTCTCAAAAAAAAAAAAAAAAAAAATCTGATAAAATTGCAGACATAGAAAACAAAAATTTCTGGGAACAAAAAAATGTAATATGCAAGGTACAAAAAGTGAACCATAAGAGGGCTAATGTTCTTATACAAAGAAGAAATTGGTAAGGAAAAGATAAAATCCAAAAGAAACTTGAAAAAAAAAAAAACCCAGCAAAACTATAGGCACCAGATTCAGTGGCAAATAAGTGTATGAAAAAGAGCCTCACAATCCTGCCAGTTTACACCTACAAGACTGACAAAACCTCGGTTGCTCAGTGCTCAGTGCTGGTGAAGAGACGGAAAACACACCCTCCAGATGCTGCGGCTGGGAGACCACACAGCTGGTCTCCAGCAGTGGCAGGTGGTGGACATCTCTGCTATGCAACAGCCTTTGAAAACAGCGAGGCAGAATGTGGTACGTTCATACAATGAGATCCAACTCATTCATCTGGAGGAATGAAGCCCAGCTTTGTCTGCAGTGCACTATGAACCCTGTAACGTGGGTGAACCTCGAAGGTATGCTCAGTGAACAACAGCAGCATGTTGCCTATTGCATGACCCACGTGAAAGAGCAGGTAAATCATGGAGACAGAACACAGGTTAGAAGTCGCCCGGGGCAGGGAAACAGGAATAACTATCTATGGGGCAGAGTTTTCTCCTGGATGATGAAATGTTTTCACACTAGTTACAGATGGCAGTGGCTCAATGTGGTGAATGGGTCAAACTGTACATTTTTAAATGGTCCATCTTCTGGTGACTTGCATCTCAATAAAAATGCATCTAAGGAAGTAAAATAGAAAAGAATGGGGTAGATCTTTAATGCTTGGATAAAGAGATCATTAAAATGATGCAGTGATGCGAGCCAGTTCAGAGTAACAGCGTGGCATGATTCTTGCAAGGAGAGATAATGAATGAGTGCAGAAGTGGCGCCCTGCTGAGCATTTCCCAAAGCTGCCCTGCCACAGATACAGAATGGGAGCCACATGGACCACTTAAAACTTTCCAGTAGCCACCTAAAAAAGAAAAGGGTCACATAAATTTTAACAATATCGTTTCAGCATGGAACCAATGAGGTTTGTGTCCCGTTTTATAATACATCTTCAGATCTGGTGTGTCCCACTTCCAGCAGACTGCAGTTTGGACAAGGTGATTCTCAGTCCCTGTGGCTGGAGGCTGCTATGCTGAGCACCGTGAGTTACGGGACAGAAAACAGGTCTCCGAAATGTTAAAACCCAATTCAAAAATGGGCATCTGAAATGAACAGACATTTTTCAGATGAAGAAGTAAAGGCAGCAAATAAACAGATGAAAATTGTTTAATATCCTTGGTCATTGAGAGATACAATGAAAAACAACAGCAGGATTTCATCTCACTCCACAAAGAATGGCTATGATTAAGAAATCAACTATAGGCCAGGGATTATCTCAGTGGTTCCAGCACCTGCCTTGTGAACACAAGGGCCCAGGTTCAATCTCCGGTAACCACATACAACAATACCTCCACCAGCAATCAGTACCACACACCACAGTGTCAGACATGGTGGCTCAGGTCTGTAATCCCAGCACTTGGGAGGCAGAGGCAGGAGGATTGCTGAGATCGTGAGCTCAGGGCCAGCCTGAACTACCGAGCAAGACCCTGTCTAAAAAAAAAAAGAAAGATCAACCAATAACAAATGCTGCTGAGGTGAGGATGTGGGGAGAAAGAACCCTTTTCCACTGTTGGTGGGAATATAGACTCGTACAACCACTATGGATATCAGTGTAGAAATTCCTCAAAAAGCTAGGATTAAAGGTTCCATTTAACCCTGTGGTTTCCCTGCTAGGTATATACATGAAAGAATTCAATGATTCATATCACAGTGACATAGGTGAACCTGTGTTTATAAAAGCATAGTTTGTGACAGCTAAGTCTTGGAAACAGTTCAAATGTCCATCAACTGGAGACTAGATTAAGATGTGGATTTTTTTAAAAAAAATAAAATGGGGTCCATAAGGAACCCATCTGTTTCTGCAGATGGATAAGTTGGATCTCATTGTGTGAATGCACCACATTCTGCCTTGCTGTTTTCAAAGGCTGCTGCATAGCAGAGATGTCCACCACCTGCCACTGCTGGAGACCAGCCCTGTGGTCTCCCAGCCGTAGCACCTGGAGGGTGTGTTTCCCGTCTTTTCACCAGCACTGAGCACTGAGCATCCATAAGGAACGTAATTAGAGACATTTAGACTTAACTGGATGCACCTTGAGGACAGACTCAGAAGTGAAATAAATAGAACACAGATGTGTAAATACCATATCATTTCTTTAGTACAAGAAACTGAAGGTGTAAATGAGGTCAGAATGTATGTAGATATTGTGAAATAGGAAGAAGATGTTCAAAAGGAAAGGGAAGAAAGGGCAGGGGTAAGTAGAGAAGGGGAAGAAAAAAATTGATGATAAAAACAAAAACATGGAAACAAAGTTTATGTATATGAGGGGTGGAAGGTTGTAGGGAGGGCAGGGGAATGGGAAAATGAGAATCAAGATGTGTCATGTAGAAGTACAAATTCTCAATGTTAAATGTGATTGTGACGTGTATCTAAAATGTACCAATAAAATCAATAAAGGGGAAAAAAAAAAAAGAAAATACAGTGAGGTGACCCAGTCAGGACTGACTGGGCCGAGGCTCCCTCTGTCCCTCATGTGGCCTTTGTGAGCAAGGAGGGACCCACAAAGGATGAGTGAGGACCAAGCGAGGACCCGAGGGCCTGGGCGCAGAGCTAACTTACAGGAACCTGCGAGCCTTCACCTTCCACCTGCCCTGCACGTGGACGGAGGAGTCAGCCACGGAGAGACCCAGGCCGTGGCTGGGCAGTGGCTTCAGTGTGGCGCTGCGGAGCTCACAGCTTCGGATGTTCAGGCTGCAAGGAGAGACACAGGAGGGAGGCGTCCGGCCAGGGCCTGGACTGCAGCAGGGACCTCACTGCCACCTTTGCATGCCTGTCCTGTGAGGGGGAACGAGACCCACAGGAGGAGGCAAGGCCCAACACCCCGGTTCCCCAGCACCTGTCTGGTCCCACGACTGCACTGAGCATGTCCTAACTCTCAGGTCCCTTGGACCTCACCCAGGGGTCCGGGGTGTGCTTGCCACACAGGGGAAAGTTCTGCACCTAAAGAAGGGACACAGCTTCTCACGGCCGCACAGGCAAGATGAGACTCCAGGACTCCCGGGTCCTGGCTGACTAGAGGGGACAGCTTTGCCTTTGCAGCTCCTTCCCGAAGTCTCAGCCTCCCAGGAGGGGTGTTAGATCCAAGGGAAACTGAGCAGCCCCAGAGAGACAGGACGGGTGGCAAGGGGGCTTCTCGGGAAGGAGAGGTCCAGTTCCGCTGCACCTGCCTGGCGCATATCAGATGCTCAGACTGCGGCTGAACCGAGTAAAAGAGGAAGAAAGGATTGGAGCAGGGGGTGAGCAGGAAGGGTGAAGCAAGCTGCGGTGTGACTGTCCGTAGCTTGAGCTGCTTCTGTCTAATGGCCCCTTAGGGGTTTGGCAAATGCCACCCGGAAGCTTCCCTGGCTCTGTCTACAGACTTCCACACTAACCCTTGGGCTACTATACTTCAGGTTGAAGTTCTACCCAAATTGAGTCCTCTGTGTCCACTCTGAAGGAGGAGGTGGTGTCAGCCCACATGATAGATAGGGAAACTGAGGCTCAGGCTGCACAACCAGCAGGTCCTTGTTCATATTGTCTGCACCACCAATGCAGGAGCTCACTCCCACCCACATTTCCTTCTGAATACCTCAGGGAGCGTCCTACAATCTTCCCCAAAGAGTCCCCCGAGCCCATCCTGGGCCGTTACCATTCCCTCTCCAGCCCCCTCCCCAGTCACCCCAGGTCCCCAGAGAAGGCAGACTGCCACCTGTGGAACTGGTAACTCCCACGGCCGATGTGTTTTATCCGGAAGTCCCCGTCCAGGTCAGGCAGTGTGATCTCCTGCAGCTCTCTCTGCAGAGCCAACAGCCCCTGCTGGGCCGCTGTGGGTGGGGAAAAGTTGGGGGTCAGTTTGGTTTGCCTGTCTCCCCCATTCTAACGCCCTCCATGGCTCCCACCTGCCCTGGGGAGAGAGGCCAGTTCCTTGCTAGCATTAATTACAGTTCCAGCTCTGGGCCCCTCCAAGTGCCAGGTGGCATGAGATACCACCAGGGGCATCCCTGCGCTCCGTGAGGCTCACGTTTGTGTCCAGTTTAGCCATGACGGAGAACTCAGCCACTTTTGCCAGCCTTTCTACGGGGAAGGAGTGCTGGGTCCTGGGCTGTGTGATATTCTTTTCTGTCCTCCCTGGCACCTGGTCTGCCTAGAAGAAACTGGAAGGGTTCTGAGGTCAGAATCCTGCTTCTGACATCTTTCTAACTGAGTGACTTTAAACCAGACTTCACTTTCTCCGCTTGTCAAAAAGCCAGGATACTTTCCTCTCGGGGCAGCAGCAGGGTTAAAGGGCATCACAACCGCCACGCACAGCGGCACCAGGAGGAGAGCAACTGCTTTAGCTCGAGCGAGCGTGGCATGCAGCAGGCACTCGCCCAGAGCCCACAGCACAGCAGGTTGGTACTGTGAAAGATCCCAGAAGACCACACGACCGGCTTTGGAAGGCTGGGCACGCACTGCGCGCCTGCGCAGTGGAAAGCAACTAACGACAAACCCTCCCTGCTTCGGATCTCCACACAAGCAGCAGTTCGCAGGCTCCGCCCACGTCCTGAGGTCTGAGGACTCAGGGTTCTGTCCCCAGGGGGCTGAGCACACAGCCTGGGGTCTAGCAAATGCTCACGCTGGGGCCCCGCCTGGGACGCTGCCCGGCCCCTGGTCAATTGCTTCCCTCTTGTCCCTAACTGCCCAATGGGGAGGGCTCCTAATGCTGCTCCGCACCTGACAGCTAAGGCCACCGAGGCTCCACCATAGTG
>PVIR01043358.1:0-11761 GCA_004026965.1 Petromus typicus
GCTAGGTCCACAATAAAGACGTGCTGGTCAGTCAGCGGGGCACATGGGGACCCCGTCTCTCCTGAGCCCTGTGGCTCCAGAGGGGCCGGGCCTGGAGGCAGGCAGAGCTTGGTGGTGAATGGGCTGAGCTCAAGCCCGCATCAGAAACGCACGTCAGACTGGAAGGGCCTCAGCTGACCTAGTTTATAGGATTCGCTGGGCTGAGAAGAGGTTTCTTGACAGGAAGCAAAAGGACAGGGTCCCCAGGTGTCTGACACACACCTGTCATCCTACCTCTCTGAAGGCTGAGGCAGGAGCATTGCCATGAGTGCAAGGCCAGCCTGAACTTTGTAGTAAGAACTTGTCTCAAAGAAAATGAAACTGACAGGCTCGGGTACGAATGAGGGGCGGGTCACGGGAAAGTGTTTCCATGGGACAGGCCTCACACCCACAACAGCTGTGAGGACGCAGACCAAGTAGTGAAGCTCAGCTCGCTCAGCCCACAGGTTGTGTGCCCACCCTGTGCCCAGCCATCTTCCCGGTCTCCTGATCACTGGGCAGAGGCTCCAGTGATAAATCTGTGATGCTGGGTGTAGACAGTGCTCACTACAGCTGGGCCGAGCTTGTGCTTGTCAGAGCCATGGAGAGGAGGCAGGGGTCCCTGTCATGAGGTGGCTGTCGGCACCTCAGCCTGAGCAGGGCCAAGGGGCTTCCAGGCGTTTATGGGAGGAGGGAAGCTGGCTCCCAGCCCTGAGCCCTGGGCCCCAGTACAAGGTTGCCTGGAAATCTGCATGGTATGTGTGTGCAGGTGTGACCTGTGTGTGTGTATGTGAGCGGGTGTGCATACACAGAGGTGTGTGTTGGTGGGTGTCCATGCCTGGCGCAGTGGGGCATGGCCCCCTCCAGCACAGGGGTGGGGCCTTGGAAGAAATAAGACTCACAGACATTCCTGCCTGCCCCAGGCCCCTGAAGCTGGGTTCTGGGTACTTCTCCTCTGAGGGGCATCAGTGTGAACTCACCCCCTAAGGACACCCCTGCCCTGGACACTCGTGGCCCTGTCATACGTTGTGGAAAATTCTGCCTGTGACTCCACCCCACCTAGTAACCTGCCTAGCTCTCTGCCATGTCCCACAGCTCAACCTCCTAATTGCACGGAACCCACAAAAGCCTTTCAGAGCCTCTGGGATCTTTTTTGGCTATTTTTTCTGCTTCTGAAGAGAACAAGTAGGTATAGGAAGTGCTACCAGAGCACCTTGGGGTAGGGGCGGGTAGAAGCCCTCAGAGGCAAGATGTTCCCCACCTGGGAGGCCCCCCTGGCCACCAGAAGCCCCTGCCCAGAGCTGGGTCTATAGGCCGACGAGATGGGGCTTTCTGGGAACTGAGTGAAGAGGAAAGCTCCTGCTGTGGACCAAGTGGTCTAACCACCCAGCTCCCGTTCAGTGAACTGACCCCATAGAAAGGCCCAGCCCCGAAGCGTAGGGCAGGAGTGGCGCTGTTCTTTCTTGCCCAGCCCAGCTCCAGGCTCTAAGAGACCCAGAGATTCCCCTGTACTCGTGGAATAGTAAGAGGCTGCTGCGGTGCCCACAACACTCACAGACTCAGACTCCCTCCGGCTCAGGATGAGTAAGAAAGAGCTAATCTTTCCCCAGACAAACCATGACCAGCAATGGTGGCATCGCAGTGGAGACAGCCATCAGTACTGGCTTTGTGGGTCCTCAGGGAGCAGGAGGAGGATCAGAGCCAGAGAGACATCGCTGTGATTGACCCAGCCATAGACAAACATGTGACGAGCGGAGACCGATCCAAGATGGCAGCACTTCCGGTGGCTCCACCACCAACACTCGGAGCCTGTTTCTCTACCAGAGAAGCAGGAGGAAAGAGCTCCTGTCCCTGGCAGGGGACAGTAGCAGGGTTCTCAAGCTGGCCTTCATCGTCTTACCTGATTCCTGTTGGCTCAGTGCTCCACTGAGCAACAGCTGGGGGCCAGAGTGTATGGACAGCTCTGTCAGCCGCAGGGTGCTGCCTACCTGCTCTGCTGTGATTCAGAGATGGCTCTGAACGGCGGGGAACCTGCCCCATGACCTCACAGGGCAGAAGACCCACAGCTACCAGCAGGGGACCTAGAGGCCACCTCACAAGGCCCCCTGGTGTATTCTGAGAGGCAGGGTCAGTCCTGGGACAGCCCTGCCGCAGTGTGCCCAGGTCCGGGGCAGGCGAGACAACGTCAGGGCCAAAGACAGGGTATATCTCTGTCTGACACCAGATGGGTGACCTTGGACAAGGAAGCGCTGTGCTTTTGCTTGGAAATGTGGTATGAGCAGCCACTGTTGTGGACAGGTTGGTGGGCAGCCAAGAGGGGTCCTCAGCACCTTCAAGGACTGCATGACGTAGTATGCAGTGCAGCCTGGGCTGGGGGCCAGATGGAGGAAGGCAAGAGGGGACCCAGTGCACAAGGTCTGAGGACCTCCAGCCACACCCACTGCCTCCCCCACCGCCACCTTGGGAAGCGGGCAGTGGAAGGGACGGAGGGGCTCACGTTGCCATCCTGCCAATTCCTGGGCTCCCTCCTGCCTCCCTCTGCCAGGGAGCCTTTGCCTCCTCTCCAATCAGATCGCACAGCCACACACGCGGGAGCTGGCTGGCAACATTACAAAGAGAATTGTCTATGCATTTGGGGCCTAAAACTAGAAAGCACTTGATTTGATAAATGTCACCTACCGGAGGCATTTTCAGAAATGTATGCGGCGGCGGCAGCAGCAGCACAGGCAACAACAATGCCAGAGAAGCCGGCTTCATGCTGCCTGGTAAATGATGGCTTTGTACTTTCCCAAGATGTGCCGGAAGTGGCCCCCGGGGGCCAATGCGGAGCAGGGCATGACTCACCGGTGCCAGACACAGCAGCTCATTACCTGGGCACGGCCAAGGAGGCACTCGGCTCACATGATTCCTCAGATCCTTCTGGACACTGAGGTTTGGGTTTGCCCCCCGCTTCCTCCTCAGACTTGGCCCCCCGCAAGTGGTGGGGCTGCTTCCTGCCCCCCACACCCGTCTAGACATCACCTCACCATCCTTCCAGGCTGAGGCTCATGAGGCAGCTGGACTGGGTAGGAAGGAAGGGGACACAAGGCAGTGTCCAGCTCAGCTGGCTGAGGGTCCCAGTAATCAGTGTGAGGGGGAAGATGATTCCCCAGGTAGGGACACTGGGACCGGATGACTATTGGTCCCATGGGGAGGTGAGGAGGGGCTGGGTGAACATGGTCCCTGTTCCTGCTTGTGTCTAGATGTCCCCCAAAGCCTCATGCACTCATAAGAGGGCCTTACAGAGATGTCTGGATCTAGGATATGCAATGCTGGGCTTGAGGGCAGGTGATTACTAATCAGTCCACTGATTGGGTCAGGATAGTTCTGGGTGTGGAGGATGGGAGGGCCCACCTGGGTGTGAGTGACCCCACTCACAGGGCAGGTGGCCTGGAAGGAATAAAATGGAGCTGCTGCTGCTGCTGCTTCTCTGCTACTTTGCTGCCTTCTGCCCACCATGAGCTGTTTCTCCTCTTCCAGGCCACCCTGCCTTGGAGTCAGCCAGGTACGGACTGAAACCTGTGGAGCTGTGAGCCACAGAAATCCTTTCTCCTTTAACTTTGGGTATTTCTGTATTCGCAACCAGAAAAGTAACTAAGACAGTTCCCCAGGTGAGGATGAGGCTGGAGGATGGTTCTGCTCGTGAGGCAGTGGCAGGTAGGGCCTCTGCTCCGCCATATCTGCACTCAAGGGACCCCTGAAGAAAACTCGAGGGTCCCCCTGAAGTAAGGCCCCCACAAAGCTGGCCATTTGTGGGCTATGGGTGACTGTGGCAAAGCAGGTGCCCGAACTCCAGGGAGCACGGGGTGCGGGGTGAGTGGCTGGTGGCTGGGAAGTGGCTCTGCCTTGGCACCTTGCTCCCTTCAAAGCTGCCCATCGTGCCTCAGTTTACCTGGGAAGTCAGGTCCCCATCTGGCAACATTCTCAAAAGCCTATGGCATGGACGGGCCTGACACCATGCAGCTGTGGATGTCAACTCAGTCCCTAACAGAAAGAAATCTATCTGCTACCCCAGCTGTTCCAGGCTACACTGGGACAGGACCAAGAGCTCGGAGCCGGGCCCAAGGCTTGAGCCCCTGGACCTCTTAAGTATCAAGTGGTTTCCACAAGGCAGAGCCTGGGTGAGCTTCAGGCCAATGCAGGTGCTATTCTCCACGTCTGGAGGAGGCAGTGGTGACCCCAGGGTTCACCCCAGCAGCAGGGCCAGCAGGGACCCAGCCTTCCTGTGCCAGTATCAGCCCAGATCCTGGCAGTGAAGCCATGGCTTCCCATTGGCATCCCCAGGCTGGGAGGCAGGGTCGGGCAGGACACCCTCCCAGACTGGTCTCCTGGTCACTGGAGTGAAGTTCCTACAGCTGAGTCAGCGGATCCACCTTCCCAGGGGACGCAGGGATGGATTCGGCTGCAGGGTGTGGCCACTGACCTGCTCTCCTCAATCCCAGGGCCGGCATGCTACGTACCCTGGACCCCACAAGGAGAGACGTGGTCCACAGGAGCAGTTCAGGCCCCGCCACCCGCGTCCCCCGTGGCTCCCTGCACTGCTGGCTTAGCCACGGCTGGCAGGCACCAAGAGCTGCCTGAGACCGGACCTCAGCGGGGCGTGACACTTCCCAGGAGACCAGGGAGGACCATGGCCCCTCCTGCCACTCTGTTCCCGTGTCCCTTGGACACCAAGCCGGGCTGGGGGTGCGGGGGCACTGTGGAGGGTCCTGCTGGGAGCTGGGACCCAGCTTCCCTCCTACCCCACGACTTCTAGAGACCAGGTGACCTCACATTCACACTCACGCACACACTCACATACACACAAATACATCCTACCTCACACATACACATAGAGAACACTCACCCTCACACATGTGCAAATGTTCTCACACATCTGAGCACACAAACGTACACTCATGGAGAGCATACATGTATACACTCAGTGCACAAATTCATTCTCACACATTCTCACTCATACACACTAACATACTCACATCCATACACACGCACATTCATGCCAGTCACTCACAAAGAGCGCACACTCGGCCGCACACACTGACACACCCGTGTAGGATGCTCCATACACACCCACACACACTCATTTATAAAACACACTCACACAGCTCTCACATGCACACAACCCTCACATGTGCTCACGCCTCATTCGCACACCCATGCACACACACCGCACACACAGACTCACCAACAGTGAGACACACACTCTGCCCTCCACCCACACCTGTCCCCACGTCACCCTGTCTCACATCTGGCTCCACTCTCCCTGCCCCTCCCCACCAAAGGGAGCTCCCTGTGGGGTTAGGACCCCAGTTTGGCTTTTTTGCAGTCCTGGGGATTGAACCCGGGACTTTACACTGAATAATACCCCCACTTTTTTTGAGCCAGCACCTTTCCCACGCTGGGCTCCGTCTTAAGTTCCTCCTGCTCAGGCTCTGGGCTCACAGCCCTCCACCACCACATCTGGCAACTCTGGCACTTTAAGGAGCCTGCAGGGTTCTAGCTATGGCACACATTGGCACCCAAAACTCAGAGGCTAACAGCTTGGCCTTAGGGGTGCATCCTCACACCCTGGTAGCCTGGGCTGAGAGTATTTCTTTTCTTTTCTTTTTTTAGCTTTTTGAGACAGGGTCTTGCTTTGTGGTTCAGGCTGGCCCTGAGCTCAGCCTCCAACTCACATCACAGCAATCCTCCTGCCTCTGCCTCCCGAGTGCTGGGATTACAGGTGTGAGCCACCACACCCAGCACTGTGGTATGTGGTACTGGTTGCTGCTGGGCGTGATTCACCACATCCAGTATTGTTGTACTGGTTACCAGGGATCGAACCCAGGCCCATACACTTTCAAGGCAGACACTGGAACCACTGAGCTAAATCCCTGGCCCTGAGAGTATTTGTTGAGTTACCCTGGAGTTACCCTGGAGACAGATGGGCCTGCTGGGGAGCCACATCGGGGCCCCACCCCCCACTCCCTGTGGCTATGACAGCACCCTGAACCTCCCAGGTACTCGGCTTCCACCCTTCACCCCAGCAGTCGGGGCTGGGCAGAGAGGAGCCTGTGTTCCTACCCTCCTGCAGCCGGAGCTTGTCTGCCTCTCTATCTGCTCAGTCCTAGAGACAGGAATAAGCTGTATTTCCAGGCTGGGGTTTTCAAGGTGCCCTGTTAACCTGGAGAAAGCTATCTCATGCCTCAGTCTCTACCACTGAAAGGCAAGATTCACAATTTCAGTATCTATGAGCGGGGCGCAGAAGCATGTGCCTGTTGTCCCAGCACTTGGGAGGCTGAAGCAGGAGGAATGCTGTGAGTTCAAGGCTAGCCTGGGCCACAGAGTAAGATCTTGTCTCAAAACAACAAAATGAATGAGTAAATAAGTATGTAAATATCTGGACGAACCCCACTGGGGAGAGGGAAGGGAGGCAGCAGGAAAGACAGCGTGCTCTGCTCCGACCCTCCCAGGACTCTCCTTCCGTCGCATTTTCCCATAGGGCAGAGAGGTTTGAGGGGCTGGAAGCGGCTTGGAGACCAGAGATTTGCATCTCTAACTCAGCCCCCAGGAGCTCAGCTCTGAGCAGACCCAACTCCTCCATCCCAGGAACTCCGGCCTCCAGGGCACGTCTGTCCTGCTGGCAGATCTCAGATGTTGACATCCAGGATGTGGCCCCAGACTTGCCTCCCGTGCCCCACAGTCTCTGGCCTCATTCTCGCTCTCTCCCTCCTGGTGCTACATTAACCCAGGTTGGCCCTGAACACAGTGATTCTCCTGCCTCAGCCTCCCGGTGCTGGGATGGCAGGGTTATGCCACTGTCCCAGCACAGTCTGTATGGTTTTCAGTCCTCACAGACTGAGGTGGCGAAGCTGGGGGGCATCCCCACCCTCAGCCTAAAGCCCTGTGCCTATTTTGGGATGGAAGCCCTGGGAGGAGGACCCCTCCCAAGGTTACCCAGTGTCCTAACAACCAAGGATGTCTGTGCCTCCTGGCACAGGTGTGCCCAAAACAGTCCTTGTGGCCAAGTTTCCATAGCGCACTTTATTAACCAGGTAGATAAAGAGACCAAGATTAACCCTCTGGCAAATCACTAGGCATGGACTGGGAGGCTGGCACAGGTCCACACTGGCTTTCCTGCCAGGCCCTGGGCACCACGTGCTGAGAGGGAGGTGACCCATTCACTGGGAGTGACCGTCCCCACTGACCTCTCTGCTTGGCTGGAGAATTAAAAATGCACCCACCCTGCTTGAGAGACAGGTTATAGTGGTGTGGGCGAGGACCAGGTGATTGATTTCAACACCCCCCAGGGGCCCACAGAGAGCTGAGGCTAAAACCCACCCAGCTCAATGGGGCTAAGACCTGAAGAATCACATTTCCAGTGCCAAGGATGTGAGCCTTGCCACCCATGCCACCCGCAGGTGACACCGTCCTCCACTGAACACCAGCTCCTGTAAAACGACCTCTTCTCCCCATCCTGGAACAAAGCAAGAAGCAAGCTTGCCTTGACAACACATGCGTGTCATCCCTGCTCCCCCGGAGGCTGAGGCAGGAGGACCGTGAGTTTGAGCCCATCCTGGGCAACTTAGCGCAGTACTGCTACAAAATAAAGGATCGGAGATGAAGCTCAGAAGGAAAACCCTGAGTTCTGTCCCCAGCACAGCAAAAGAAAGGGAGAGGAAGAAGAGAAGGGAGAAACTTCCAGGTTGTCAAAACAGGACAACACAAAGTTTGTGCCCTGCCATGCATGCTGACTACAAATGACGTTTGGAAAAGTGAACAGAAAGTACAGCTCTCCTGAAAAATGAAGATGAGAGGAACACACTGTGGCTCACGGTCATTTCATTACCAGGTGGAGAGACAGGGCCTGGTACAGCCTCGGATGTTCCAGGTGTGACTCAGAAGCTGAGGGCCAAGTTAAGAAGACAGTGCCTGGTGCTGGGTCTCCAGAGGAGAGGGACACCAATGTGAAATACTCTGCTCCTACACTGCACCCGCCCCCGCACCCACACCCACACCCGCACCCACATCTGCACTGCACCTGCACCTGCACTGTACCTGCACCTGCACCACACCTGCACCTGCACTGCACCTGCACCGCACCTGTAGCATCCCTCCTACTCTGGGGGTTGGGACAGCTGCTCTTGATGGCTTCAGCTACCGCCCCTGGAGGCACAGGCTAGACCCCACAGCCTGGGGCAGCAGACTAGGCTTGCATCTGCTTGGTCTATGCTATGAGGAGTCCTAACCTTGGAGTCCTGGCCCAAGCCTAGGCGTAGTCAGGGATGTGTAGCCAGGACCATGTTTTCAGTGGCCTAGAAGAAAATGGAGTCCAGGCCTGTGTGAACCCAGTACTCGGTGTGCTCTGTGCCCACCTCAGTGACTTTCCTCCACCAGGGGCATGATCATTGTGGACGAAGACGCTTGGAATCTTCCAGCCTCATCTGTGATGCCCTGGAGGCCTTGCCAATTTGATTTCCTGGCCTCATTCTCTCTCTCCCTCCTGGTGCTACATTAAGGGAGTTTTTTAAAAATCAATTTCGCTGATTTTGAAGCAGGAGGTTTGAACTTAAGTATCCTGGGAGGGGCTGATTTCCTGCACTCACCATCAGGCCCTGGTCCCCGGGAGCCAGCAACTGGGCCACCTCCCACGTCCCCTCCTCACTCTGCCTCCCCAGAGCGCTGGCGGGTGCTGATGAGGGCCAGGTCCTCTGTGCTCAGCCCAGCTCCCGATCCCCAGGCAACTGAGCCCCTGGGTCCCCAGCCGCAGCTCTGTGCCATGCAGGATGCAGCGACACCCAGAGTCCCACTCAGCTCCTCTGACACTGAAGGTCAGGTGGCGACTGTGACCGGTGAGGGAGTCCCCAGAGACTCGGTGATACCGGTGACGCCTTGAGCCTTGCTAGTCTGGAAAACAGTGCTTCAGCGGCCACCCAGGAGCTTCTGAAAGGGAAAAGCTCTTTGCACTCAAACTGATGGGCTCAAACTCACCCTGCACGGCTTCCAAGTCTGGCCCCTGCAGCCTCCTCCTAGGCCGAGGGAGCCTGGCTGACAGAAAGCTGCCACTGTGCCTTCTCCACTGCGGTCCCATCCTTCCTGCCTCCTCCCACACTCCAAGATGTCTGCCTCTGGGCCAGGTCGAGCCATGTGAGGTCCCCGATGTGTCTCACTCTCCACGTTGCTGGCCTTGAATTCACGGTGATCCTTCTGCCTCAGCCTTCTGAATGCTGGGGATATGGGCATTTGCCTCTATATACCTGCTTCTCTCCCTGACAGGGCAGCAGTTACCCTGGGTTTAAGGTCCCTACTCTGGTGAGAGCTCATCTTGACTCATTTACACATTTCAAAGGTAACAGGGGGTTAAGAATTTGAGATCCTCTCGGGGGACCCAAGCCAACTCACAGCAGGGGATGGGGACTCGGGCCCCAGGACATCCTTAGTGCGCTGTCCCTTCCCTGGGTCGCCATGACAGCGCCCAACCCACAGCAGATGAGCAGGAAGCCCAGGCTGAAGACCTTACAAGGCAGTGAGATGGGAAACTACATCTCGCTGCTGCCTGTCTGTGCCCATGCCATGCCTTGGCACTGCCTGGGCACCCTGCATAGGGCTGCTGCTCGGGAAAGGTGGCAGCCCTGTTCTTGCTAACCCTGGTGTTTCCGCCAACCCTGGTGCAGACCGGATGTGCTCAAGGGACTCGGAGGGCACTCAGGGCTTTGATCCCCAGTGCCAGCTGTGAGGCCGTCAGCCGCCCAAGTCCCTGGTGGGCTTCTGAGCTGTGACCGCTGCGGAGGAGGACAGGCATGTCTGTAAAGGCTGCCTTTGTTAATCGCTTCTCCACCCAACTTGGGTTTTCTATGAAATAGAACATTTGATTCAAAGACCTGAGGATAAATTATTACCAACTACAAATGATTATATGTAAAAGAGCAATACATAATTCAGAACAAGGCTTGAAGAAGTTAAAATACCAGCATTTTTTAACACTTGAGTTGTGAGTGAGGGATCTCCACTTGTCGAAGCACTGCTTTGTGGCACTGAGGAGTCCGGGCTCTGAGACCTGAGATAGGTGATCTGGTCAGCACTGTCCTGGCGAGTGGTGGCTTTCACTCCTGGACAGGGGACCTGCCCAGTGGCAGAGACAGCAGCTGGCTCTTCACCCCCAGACACTCCCAGGAAGAGCACCTGCCTGTCCCCAGCAGCCCCAGCCATTAAGAGGGTCCTAGGAGTAGGGACACTGAGAGGCCACGTGCAGCTGCCTGTCCCGGTCAAGAGCAGAGGGACAAAGGTTTTTCAAAGCCAGCAGGCGCCAGCCACCCTGGACGGAATTATACACTGGAGTGGATGCAGTGGGTCCCAGCGGGCGAGGTCTGGGACACATGGCTGTCGAGCATATCCTTTGTGAGCCCATAGCACCCCCCGGCCACGAGCCCATTGTTTACAAACGATGTCCAGCTCTTCGGCTGCCGGGAGAGGAGCAGCGCACGTTAAGGCCTCTCCGTCAGCAGCTTCCACTGTGAGCCCCACAGCGCTGGCGTCTCTCTGACACCCGCTTGATTCCGTCTCAGGGGTAAGGCACCTCCCACCCCGATGATGAATTCGGTTGTCACCTGAGGACAGAGTAGGACCCTTGGGAAAGCAGGATAATTTTGAACCCTACAATGGCTGTGAAGACGAAATGTCAACTGCAAACTGTAAAAGGCTATGCACCCTGAAGGGGCCACCACCATCAGCATCAGATCAACATCCTCTCCAACCTGACAGGCCCAGAGGAGACAAGGGCCAGACCCCGCGGAGTGGACACTGGACTCCTGCAGGACAAAGGACAGGCGCCGAGCTGAGCGACGGGTGCAGGCAGCAGCTGGGCGGCTCGGCAGCTGCTCCTGAGTTCAAGAAATAAACGCTTCAGGGTTTCTCGCTGTGAGAGCAAAACATCATTACAGAATGACAGACACCGGCTGACTGAGTGCATTCTTTTCAGCCAAACCCCAAATTACCCGCGCTATTGATGGAGGTCTAATGGGAAAGGCAGGGCCCCAGCAGCGGTCGCCCGCCTCCTCCCTGGTGGCGGCAGAGCCCAGGACAGCTCCTTCCTTCCGGCCTCCATCTGGCTGCAGCATCGCCTGAACCTTCTCCCCGCACGGCAGAGGGGCCTGTCCTGGGTCTCGGAGGGCCTGGTACTTACTTGGTGGGTTATGGGTGAATGAGTCTCACCACAAAGGTCACTGACGAATCTGCTGTCCCCGGCCTAAGACTGTGATGGTTTTCATGGATTAATATTGTAATGCACTGGCTGTTCCCCAACACTGTAACACTTTAGGTTCTGCACCCCCACCTAAGCCCTGTTATATTTTGCTTTGCAATTGGTAACATGTACAAAGACTGATCAAAAAAATGTGTTTAAATCTTAAATTGTATTACAATAAAAGATGCAGTGGAAGAACTCCATTTGCCAAATCCACCTCTCACTCTGAACACACTCATCCCATGGAACCTCCTGCTTCCTGCAGCAGCTCCAGCGTGCTCTCTCCTAAGGGTCTCACAAGGCTTGATCACAAACATGGTTACTGCTTCTGCCGAGCGCCACCTAGTGGAGACAGCTCAAAACATCACACTATGTCCTCGTCCTCTTTAGTCATCTGATCTGGCACCATATGACTCCCAGTTCTTCCCAGTCACAATGACCACACTACCTCAGCACTGAAGTTAGTGGCAGTGGCATCCACGC
>PVIR01043359.1:0-11762 GCA_004026965.1 Petromus typicus
GAGACAGTGTAGACTAAAATTTAAGGTCATTCGAAATGCAGATGAGAAGTTGCCCTGATTTGATGCTCTCTGTGAGGAGGACATGAGCTCCCAGCTGTGGTTCGTTCTGTCCCTTCATTCTTCAGACCCTCACCACAGTTTAACTGATGGAGAAACATGTACTTCCTGGTTCCCACCAAGTTTGATAAGTCTGCATTGCTCCTTTTTCCATTAAAGAGACCTAAACGCTTCGAACATTCTTTTCCTATTACACTTAATTTTATCCACAGTGTACTATGAACCTATTTACTTATGTAGGTCTTATGCTGATTTTTATTTGTTTTAACATATTATCACAATTTCAGGGGCTTAAAGAACAAAACATGTTTTCTCATAACTACAGAGTCCAAAATGAACTATACTGGATTAACGTCATTTTTTTTTTTTTTTTTGAGACAGGGTCTCGCTTTGTGGTTCAGGCTGGCCCTGAGCTCAGCCTCAAACTCACATCACAGCAATCCTCCTGCCTCTGCCTCCTGAGTGCTGGGATTACAGGCATGAACCACCACACCCGGCACTGCGGTATGTGGTACTGATTGCCGCTGGGGTGAGTCTCCATGCCCAGTATTGTTATGTGGTTAACCGGGATTGAACCCAGGTCCTTGTGCTTGCAAGATAGGCGCCAGAACCACTGAGCTAAATCCTTGGCCCCTAAAGTCAACCTTTTAACATAACTGTATTCCTTTTTCTGTTCCTTTAAAGAAAAATGGATTCATTGCCTTTGGCTGCTCTTCATGTTTGCCCATGTTTGAAGGTGTGGGGTCTCCTTTTATCAACACAAATCCAACAGTGGCTGCTTACACCCTTTTGCTCTCAGTACCATCCTGACACTAATTGTTCTTCCCACTTATCCTGCATTTCAATGCTTTCATGATTACACTGCATCCAGATGAATAATCCTAGGTGCTTTTCAAAGTGTAAAGTCAACAGATTAACAGTCTTAATTTCATTTCATCCCTTTCCCAATTCAGTGTAATATATTCAAAAATTATGAGGATAAAAGTATGAATATCTTTGGAGAGGTATCACCATGTATAATAAATGTATACACACACACTCACCATATATATATATATATAAATATATATATTTCACACACTACATATATATATTCATGTACACATGCAAAAATAAATAAAAATATATCTTAGCAAAGCACAACTATGTGTATTATATTTCAAGATAGAAACTGTAGAAAAATTCCACATTTAATCATATCAGAAGATATTGGAAGTCATAATTTTTAAGAAATTTGTGCCTAAGTGAATGTTGATTCAGAGTCCATAGCCTAAGAATTCTAAACCTCTTACGTGGCAGGTAAAAGGGCTTCCTTACCTGAGATGCTATATTCATGCAAAACCTGTATCTGATGAACAAATTCTTCATTTCACTCAGAACATAGCCACAACCAGCTACAGACTCAGATTTCTAGACAGAATCTATTCCACACCCCTTTGTATTTGATCCTTTATATTACAGTTACTTTGGAAGCACACAGCTCTAATTATGGTGAACACTGACCTCTGAAAGTTCATATTCAGTCAGGTGGGCACAGCTGCCCCAGCCCTGTAGAGTCACTTCACCTAGGAAACTTCCCTTGGGGTTACACCTTCACTTATGTGTTTGTGCTCTAGGGCTTCTAATGCTGACAGCCTGGATTTTGTTTGGTAATAACTTATGGGCAATAATCTTGCTAATAGATCTGTCTAGAAAATTTGTTTTAGTTTAAGCACATTCTTTTTACTTCATGAGTTCAAGGATGCTTTGTTGGGGCAGTGATACATGTGTTAGTCAGCTTTTCATCATTATAATCAATACCTTAAGAAAACATTTTAGTGGAAGAAATTTCCTTTTTTCTGTCTGTTTCAGGGGTTTCAGTCAGTGTCCATTAAACCCCATTTCTTTGGTGCTGGTATCAGGAAAAGCATCATGGAAAACAGGTAATAACAGGAAAACTGTTCACCTAGTGGCAACCAAGAAGAGACAGAGAGAGAGAGAGAGAGAGAGAGAGAGAGAGAGAGAGAGAGAGATTTCTAGATGGGAAGGCCAAGACCAAACAGAGCTTCCATGGCCATCCCCCCGGACTCACTCTTTCAACTGTGCCAAAGTCCTGTCTCTGTCACCTCTCACTAAAGCTAACAAGCAATGAAATTATAACCTTCATGATCTGACTAATTCCTCAAAACCTATTAGCAATAAAGACTTCAATTTATGACATATCACATATTCATATCACACAGGTGCAACACATTTATATCACACATATACGTCTGTGAGCCTATCACCACTGATTCTCTTATCCAAGGGGAACACACATTTTTATGGCTGAAGAGAGAGGCTCAAAGTTGCACGAATCCAGTAACAGTGAACATCCTGGGGGACATTTCTTCTTTAATTTATCTCCTGCTATTTATGGCAGAAGGATAAATCTCTTAGAGTGAAAACCAGGTAGGAAAGGAAAAATAAAAGAAGAGGAAGCTATAGATAATACTGTAGGCCACTGATCCAGGTAAAATTCTCAAGCCTGGTTTCCAAGGCTGAGTCCTGGAGTAGTAAAGAGAAGCTTATAGATGTACATGGAATATAAAGAACATTTTACAAGTCTTCCCATCATTCTTTTTAACTTATAAATGTTATCTCTCATAAACTTCTCCCCTGAAAGAACCTCACTGTTTCCTAATCAGATCTCTTTGGCATGCATAAGACTGAACAAAAGAGGAAGGGACCCTCTCTGTTTTGCAGCCAGAAAGAACAGATGTGGATTTGACTGTTCTGCAGGGTCAGATTTCACTTGTCATCACTTTGCAAAGTCAACATAGCAAAGGTATCATAAGAATTGAACATCTTTGAGTAGTTATCTTTTTAAATACACAACAGTCTCTTTCCTGTAAATACAAAACACACCTTTTTCATATTTTTAAGCATTTTGGAAGAAGTTGAAATGGCATAAAGTGCTTAGAAAATAGCATTTTGATGATCCAAGTGTAAATGAGCTCTAACTACTTAGCTAAATTTTTTTCTTCAAATTACCTACGATTCAAAAAAGCTAAATGAAAATACATTTGCAAATGTACTTGAAGTTCAATGATCTCCTGCATTTTGAAATTCAGCTGGAGTTAGTTCATTCATTCAGATCTGTCCATTGCTACCCAACTGGTGAGCTGCACCTGGAATCTCAACTCAATCTTTCATCTTCAGAGTCCAAAGTAACTTTCATGTGCAGATTCATTAAGTGCTTTGCTATTCCATGGAATGTCAGTGTGAGAATGAATAACATAGTGAGGCTGTATCTGTTTCACATGGAACATCTCGAGCTTAGTACCAAAACCAAAACTCAAGCATGAAGCAACCACAGGACTTTTTTCCAAGAGCATCTATAGTTAAAGCATCTATAAGCATCTATTTAATGAAAAGTGGGTAATAAGTTTTAATCCATTTCCTACTTAATATTAGTGCAAAACATGAATCACTGTACCTGTTCTACAAATGAAGAATTTGCAACTACGGAGGTGATGTAACTTACTTAAAGTCAAAGTGGTGGGAAATAACAGAAGCAAGGTCAAGTATGAGTCATTTCCAGGTATCTAATTCCCACTGCGAATTATGTCATCACACTACCTGCAGATAGGATATAAAACCTTGACTTCAATGTCTGTTTTTCTGTGAAGAATTTTTTTCTCTGTGCCATCTTCACTTGCTGTCAGTGTCCTTTATTACAACTGGAGACCGGGACACTGCCCTACACCTCTGATTGAAACTTGGGCTCAGAGTATAGTATAACATCATCCTCACTACAAATTAATTGTGTCTCTGTCTGATAAGTGGTGATGAAATTAATTTCTAATTAATAAACTCCTTGGAATGGAAAACTGGTGAAAGGAATTTTAGGGAAAAGATTTTATTGCTTACTTGTAATCATTTTATTTCAACTTTTGTTGGAGGAGCACTTGACACAGATAGGTATTAATGATAAAAATTTAATGATAACATTTTAATCTCCAATTGCTTTGGCTAAATGATGCCAAACTTAAATTGAATATTTTCTAACTCAACTGTGCAAATGTGGGTCACAGTGAGAATTCTTTAAGACTATAAATTGTCACCTTCGTGCTATTTCCAAAATCCCTGGCCACTTATAATTTGGCACTGATCCACATATCTTTAAAAACTCTTAGAATTCACAATCTCATCCTAGTTTTGAGAAATCACTCTTTTATATGAGGCAAATACTGGATAATCAAAGAATATACTTATATTACTTTGTGTCAGTTGTAATTAATCAAGAAATTAATATTATTAATGTTTAAGTTAACTTGTGCAAAATATTACCCTTTTAGACACACTTGTTTTAGGGATTTATAAAATCTTAATTATTCTATGAAAACTGAGTAATAAATAAATGCAACTATAATGCTTAATAATTTTTAAGATCTTCCTTGTGAATTTTATTTTAAATAGATAATTTCCACTAAATATCCTTGAATAATATCCGTTAAGCACTTTCCAGTTCTAAAAGATATTTTCAGTTATTCTTCTATTATTTTAAATCTTTATTGGTATACTATATATACATATTATCACTGCACTCAATGCTGAAAATTTGTACCAGTATATGACATAACTTAATTCTCATTTTTCCCCATTCTGTGTAAATATTGTATATTTTCTCCGGTATGAGAAAATGAAGATGTAAATGAATTCCAGTATACATAGTATACTAGAAATAGAAAATATTCTTCTATTTTGAAAATCACTTTTTAGTGAAAAAAATGCAGTTAACTCAGTAAACCTGCTGCATTTTAGCACCTGACTTTTACCACATACTGGTGCCAGGGAAATAGGAGACTTAAAACACTCAGTTTGTGATTGGTAAGTCTTGAAAATAACCTGGATGTCCATCAACTGGAGACTGGATAAAGAAAATGTGGTTCTTTTATAGAATAGAGTACTACTCTGCCAATAAAAATGATAAGATTGAGTCATTCATACTCAAATAGATGTACTTTGAGGATGTTCTCATAAGCAGAATAAACAGGTTACAGATGTGTAAATATTATATTTTTTCTCTGGTATGAGAAAATGAAGTTATAAATGAGTTGTAGTATGTATGTATAATTGATATTGTGAAGTAGAAAATGTTTAAAAGGAAAGAGTGTAAGGGTAAATAACCAGGGGAAAATTAATGAGGCAATAATAAAGAAAAAAGAAAACAGAGATTGTGTATATAGGGGTGGAGAGATGCAGGGCTGGGGGAAAAGGGAAAAAATGAAAATCAAGTCATCATAAAAAATAAGCAAAAAAGAAAACAAAACAAAACAAACACAGTCATATTCTTGCCTTAGATATTTTCTAATTCCAGGATGTTGATGGATAATAACCATTTAAATAAAGGCTACAGAGAAAAATAAAGAAAAGGGAAAGAGGTTTGCAGGGCTGTGCAGATGATCTACAGTTACTCTTTAATGAAATGACATTTGAGAACATTATGATCACGTGCGATAGCACATCTGGTGGCAATAATGCCAAGAGAAGAGAGTCAGAAGTAAGAGTGTGCCTCGAGTGTGTGAGGAGGAGTCATGCATCTGTATAGCTGGGTAGAGCCCACTGGGGGAAATGTGGATGAATGAGACAGTTTGAGGACACAGGAGTGAGATCACAGCAAACGTACTGATCAAGCAGGTACCTTCACTTCAGATGAGTTGAAGCCCAAAGATGTGGCCTACCTTCCTCTTTGCAACTACACTGGCAGTTCAGTACAGAGTTTGCTGTGAAGAATGGAGTGGATATACATGAGTAATGAAAATCCAAGTAAGGTCATTGTGCCTTGGATTGAGAGGCTGTCCCTGTGTGTACTAGAGATATTTCCTCTTTCATTCCCTCTGGTGATGTATAAACTGTGAACAATGCTGACCAACTCTGCATTTTTTTAGAGGTGGTGTGTGTGTGTGTGTGTGTGTGTGTGTGTGTGTGTGTGTGTGTTTCCTATAGATACAGTCATCTCTTGGAATCCACAGGTGATGCCTTTCACAATATCCTATTAATTCTCCAACTCAAAAATACTCAAATACCATGAAAAATGGTACAGCTTTGGCATAGATCATATAGACATCCTGCCACAAACATTTCTAGATTACTCACATTACCTACTATGAGGTAAATGTTATTTAAAGAGTTGTTACTCTTTATAGTTTAGTAAATATCCTAAAGGAAGATTCTCTGTGCAAGTTTAGAACAGGCACACATTTTTTCAATATCTTTGATCTATGGTTGCTTGAATTCATGGATTTCATACAAGCAAATTCATGATTGTACATATATAACAGAAACTGCACTTATAAATTAGGCACAGTTGCACCCATGTTTATGGCAGCTCAGTTTTGTGATTACTAAATCTTGGAAACATCCAAAACGTCCATCAGCTGGAGACTGGATAAAGAAGATGTGGTTATTTTGTAGAACAAAGTATTACTCTGCCCTTAAAAATTGTGAGATTGAGTCATTAATACTCAAATGAATGTAGCTTGAGGACATTCTCATAAGTGAAATAAATAGGTCAGAGATCTGTAAATATCATATCTTTTCACCGGTATGAGAAAATAATGATGTAAATGAATTCTAGTGTATATAGTTGGTATTGTGAAATAAAAAATATTTAAAAGGAAAGAGGGTGTAGAGGTAAAAAATGAGGGGAAAAGAATGTTTCTTTAAAAAAGGAAGCAAATCTTATGTATATAGGTGGTGGGGGTTGCAGAGTGGGTGGGGGAAGGGGAGAAAATGAGAATCAAGTCATGTCATATTCTGATACAAACTCTCAATGTTGAATGCAATGATGATGCGCATTCACAATGTATCAACAAATGTTTCAATTAAAAATAAATTAGGCACAGTAACATAGTAATAATAAGGGACAGGAAATCGAGATAATATACAGTAATAAAAGTTATGTTGCTGTTACAGTTCTTTCTCAAGTAAAGACAAATACTAGTATTTTTAGGCCATGTATGACTTCAGGTAGCTAAAATGTCAGAAAATTAAAGTGTGTAAGTGGGAATTACTTTATAAATATTATGCAATACCTGTACCTATATATGGATATAAATATAAACAGATATCATTGCATTTATGTTATTTATTAATATGTGTCTTTGTTTTTATTTTTAAAAGAATAGCTGTAAAGTATTGCTTATTGATTGAATGAAGAGTGAGGAAAAAATTAATAAAGTCAATCAAGATTACTTGGGGTATAGCAAACAGAAAGACCAATTTTCTACCAGTTAAATGGCAGATAACATCAGAAGAGAAGGACTGTGAAACTCAAAAGAAAGTTGGTCTTAGCTACATCACATTTGAGGTTAGCCACATAAATATGTCATGAGAATACAGCCTACCTCCACACTGAAAAACTGTCTAGTTTTACCTTCTAAACCAAAATACACATTTATGTAAGAATTCTACTCAGAAATTCTACTACATGTCTGAAAAGATGTGCATAAATTTTAACAAAAGGCATGTACAGCACATTTGACAGCAACACTATTAAAAAGACCCAAAACCTAGGGGCAGACTCAATAATCTGGTTATTATCTATTTATATAATGAAAAATCATACAGTAGTATAATCATTTGCAATACCATAAGTGCATCCTTAAAATGATATCAAGGAAAAGAGGCTATAAGAGTGGGTATTCTGTGTACGCTGTGTTATTCCATCCATGTGGGTAAAGTTTAAAAACCTATAGTATCAAAATATTTGTAACTTGGGGGTACTTACTGGCAAGAGACAGACATGGATTCATGTGATGTTAATAAAAAAATCATCATTTTATTTTAGAAATTGAACTTATATGCAATATTGTATCCACATGCCTCTTTATATTTCAGTCAGATTTTAAATTACTTCCCATTATTTTTGAGGTCTCATGTAAATTTTAAGTAAAAATGGATATATTAGATGTGAGCCTAGTGCTTTAGGAAAGGTTGTATCTAGAACTAAAGTAAAAAGCTGTTGATGTATAGATGAGGTGGTAGGCTCTGTATGAGGTCGAGCTCCTGTGGGAATGCACAGACAGTGAAGGAGAAGGGTGCAGAGATGAATCATGTGCACTCCAGGTTAGAACAGAGAGATACAGGTTACAGCCCAGTCATTAACATGACAAAGGGAGAGACTAGAGGAGAATGAGCAGAGAAAGTCCAAAGCTGAGAGAGAAAATCATTTGGAAAATAATTATCTGTCAAATGATGAACTTCAGTGTAGCAGTATAACTTATTGAGGAAAAATTACTAATTCAAAAGTTAGTACAGAACAGTGCTTATGGTTAATATTACTTCACTGAATAGATAAAATTTGCAGAGGTCCTTCTTCTTTAAAATGTTCTTAAAAGGTACTAATAAATTAAGTGGGCAAGGGAAACTTCTGGAAATCATTAAGAGATTTATAGCCTAAAGAGTAGTCACATTTTCATGAATATATATTTCTCTCTAAATACCTCAAATTGTATATATTGAATATGTATAAATCTTTGCATGGCAGTTATTCCTTAGTAAAGTGTTTTGTAGATTAAGTTAATTGGTACATTTTGTGCATACATTGTGAACACATTCCTCAAGTGGATTCTGTACCTGTACAGGACATATCTTAGTTCCTTATCTTTTGCTACTCTCTTTCCCTTCTTCCACCCTTCCATCCTCCCTATAAATCAAATATTTTTTCCATGTTTTTCTTTTTTTATTTGTTTTTTTACTTTACAAAGATAACTTCCTGTATTCATACCCAGATTCCAGGCACAATTTAGGTATATAAAATACTTGCAATTTGCTTTCAAACATATAAAATCTTTCCTTTCACTCTGGTTCTCTTTTAAATAATAAGTATTTGTTGAAACTAAAGAAATAAAAAGAGAAAGACCAAAAAAAAAAAAAAGAAGAGGTTTGCTAGACCATAGTATCAGCAAATAGACTTGACAAGGACAAAAAAATCTATTTCAGAAACTCAGGGGACAGACACAGACAGGCTCCTATGGTCAGGTGAGTGTATGGTAAGCGAAGAGAACATCGTTTACAGTGGTACAGTATCCCACAAAAGAGGAAAGTTCTCTCCTGAAGATGAGTAGAGGAGAATAAAAGTTTGAAAGAGGAGGAGTTATCAAATTTTTTTTCCTAAAATGGTATGACATCGATGAAAAGAGATAGTATAATAGATTCTTGGCAATCAATAAAGAGCTCACTTGGGCTTATAGGTCCTATATTAAAAGTGGAGAAGATTATATAGACAGAGGCTATAAACATATATATCTGCCTTTTGAAGAAATGGAGAATGATATTTCAGAATCAACCCTCAACTTTCAGGAATTTTCCACCAATAATGGCCTTTTATTAAGGGAATGGCAATTAAATAGAGCTTAATAGGACAATAATTTTCTAGAACATAAATAAAAGTCATTTTGCCCACCTGGTCTTACCCTTTGCATTGATTTTCCATTTCTTTCACTTAAAGTAATAATAATAAGTAAAGTAAATGTCAAAAATTTTAAAGCCCTTATAATAATACCAGATTCTGTGCAAAAGTTGCACCTACAGGGGACTGCCTAATGAAATAGCAGATGTTTTTCCATTTCAGGAAATTAAAAATAGTGATTATCTGTATGTGATTCTGTCGGTGTGGGTTTTCACACCACCGATTTTAATTGTTTGTTTCCTTAAGTCTACAGATATGAAAGGTAATGAGCTCTTCACTGTTCACTAATTGTGTACTTGAGAGAATTCTCAGGCAACAGTTGTAAATTGCGGCTGTACCCCAATGTTTGGGTTTTTCAGTGCAAATAATCACAGATACATCTGTTCTCACAGAAAGCAAACACTTCTGCTCTGAAAATAAACAGATGCGGTGAATGTTAAAAAATCATCCTGGTGGCTTTGGTTGATTAGAATGCTGTGTCTTCTGCTTGTGATGTAAAGTATATATAAATATTCATATTTATTTATACAGATATATCTGAAATTTATAAAATGCTAAAAAGAAAGACAGGAAAAGAAGCTCTTCTCTCCACATTGGAACAAGTACTTTCTCCAGAAAGACATGTCTTTAATAGGAGAAATGCGTTCAAACTTCAGAAAGAGTGGAATCAACAGAATTGTGTTGTAGTCAGCTCTAAATGTCTGTTATTTCACAAAAACATCAAAGAACAAACAAAATGAACAAAAACAATGCAACTAGAATTTTGGAAGATAGCTCAAAATTCACAGCAATGGAGTACTGAAATAAGAAGAGTCAATTTCAAAACATTGAAAAAGTTTTGTGCAATTTTTATTTTTCCTTGTTTTTAAATTCTCTGCTTTTTAATAATGAGGACAATATATAACCTGATGATGAATTAAAATGTAGAGAAAGTAGTTAATAAAATAGCTTGACTTGACAGAGATAAATAGAACACTCTAACAACAGAAAGAACGCACATTCTACTCAAACGAACAAGGAACATTCTAAATGATACACTAACAATTTGGCCTCCAACAAAGCTTTAATAAATTAGCCTTTAAAAAGTATTCAATGCACATTTTCCAATCATAATGTAAAAAAAGCAAAACAAATAATTGAAAGAAAATTAGGAATCATACCATTATATGGAATTTGAGTACAACAGAATCACTCAAAAATCAAAGAGGATATAAGGAACATCAGAAAGAAACTTAATGAATAAAAGACTGTGTATTATAATGTATGAGGTGCAGTAAAGGCAGTACTTAGAAAAATTTACAGCAGGAAATGCCTAGTATAAAATTTTGAAAAATCAA
Organism: Petromus typicus; assembly: GCA_004026965.1. Taxonomy (NCBI): domain Eukaryota; kingdom Metazoa; phylum Chordata; class Mammalia; order Rodentia; family Petromuridae; genus Petromus; species Petromus typicus. The sequence goes on from PVIR01043359.1 coordinate 10,831, forward strand.
ATTACAAGTCATCAGCTTCGCGGAAATGTGAAATAAATAGAGTTAAACAGCTAAACAAATCCAAAGCTAACAAAATGTAGAGAAAAATAAAGAATATAGGAGAAATTCTAAAAAACACAGCATTACAAAAACAGAGAAAATCAATGCAAATCAAAATGATATCATAAAGATCATTAAGATCAATAAAATTGAGACATCTTTAGCTAGAAATAACAAAAATGAAGCAGGGCTATCTAAATTTAGAAAAATAAAAATGAATTATATTGGAAAGTATCCGCCTGATATATTAGATAAACTTTTTGTAATATAAAACTTATTAGATACCCAGATATGAACAAAAGCACACAAAGATAAAAGTCTCAACATAACCATAAGAAACCCAAAGATTGGACAAATATTAAGAATAACAAAAAAAATAATAATAGTGATTATTTTCAAAACTCTAAAAATGAGAAAAAGTACCAGGATCAAATATTTTATGGATTAATCCTATCAAATCAGCAAAACTAAAATCAGACCTTTTCAAAATTTTCTATAAAAAGAGGAAAGACAACTTCCCAACTCACTTCAAGAAATTATTCTACTTTATATAACAGGCAGACACAGGACAACACATAAAACATGATAGCAGAAGAAAACCTGCAACAAATAGTGACAAATTAAATACAACAGTGTAATGAAAAGATTATACACTGGGATCAAGTGTCAGGGATGTCAGGTACACAAATGTGCTTCATGATAAGAAAGCTAGTTTATATGGAATATTACATACTCAAAGAAAAATGCATGACGATCTGAAGATATCCATAAATAGCTGTTGACAAAACACAATTCCCTTTTGTGGTAAAAATCCACCCAGCAAAGTAGAAATAAAAGAAAATACCATCAGAGAGCGCCCAGGGACTGAGGTTAGCAGCGGGCGGCTTGGGAAA
>PVIR01043360.1:0-11775 GCA_004026965.1 Petromus typicus
TGGGGATTTGGCTCAGTGGTTCCAGCACCTGTCTTGCAAGTGCAAGGGCCCGGGTTCGATCTCCCAGTAACCACATACAATACTGGGCATGGAGACTCAGCCCAGCAGCAATCAGTGCCGGATACCACATACCACAGTGCCGGACGAGGTGGCTCACGCCTGTAATCCCAGCACCCAGGAGGCACAGGCAGGAGGATTACTAGATGTGAGTTTGAGGCTGAGCTCAGGGCCAGCCTGAACTACAAAGTGAGACCCTGTCTCAAAAAAAAAAAAAAAAAAAAAGAATTACTCCTAGAGCAATGGAAAGGACATTTCATGCCTACTTTTAAAGAAAATCAGCTGCTAAGATAAAGAAATACAAAAGACAGAAAAAAAGTAAGAGCTGCTTATAATATCATACTACCAACTACAAATTTCAATTTTCTAATTCTCTCCAGCCATCGACTTACTCTTGTAGTTTTAGAAGAGATAGGCAGTTCTTCTAATTAAGCTCCCTCCCACTCAAATTGTCAGTCTTATAAAGCCCATTCTGTTTTCATGCTAGACTGAGAAATTTGCTGACAATGAAATTTCCACTTTAAATATTCAGCTGATTTTAAATGGGTTTCTTCAAATTCCTCTTCAGTGGACCTTTAAAACCACAAATGGATAGATAAAGGTAATTAGAAATGGCAATGTAAATGGAGTTGAATCTTTCAGATGTCCTCCAGAATGTAACATACCCTGCTCCCTGCTCGTACCCAGCTTCCCTTAGGATGTTGAACAGTCAACCATCTATCTTTCATTCCATTTGCACATCACAAGATATATTTCCGTCATTCCAATTAGTATCCCACTGTGTCACAGGAGATAGAATGTTAATCACAAGAGCAACAGCAGTTAAACTGAAATAGTGTGCATAAAAAGGAAATACAAAATGACAAGTGAAGAGACTCTTTTTTCAAGGCCTGGCCTCGTCACTTAGTACTAGTGTGACCTTAGTCATGTCCCTTAACCACCTTTCCTCATCTGCTGCAAAATCTCAATTAATCATGAAAGCACTTGAAAAGCTGAAAGCCCTTGACAAATAGAAGGAGAAGTCAGACTAGAACTGCATATGTAGGGCCAGGGATTTAGCTCAGTGGTTCCGGTGCCTGTCTTGCAAGCGCAAGGACCCGGGTTTGATCCCCAGTAACCACATAACAACACTGGGCATGGAGACTCACGCCCAGCAGCAATCAGTACCACATACCACAGTGCCAGGTGTGGTGGCTCACGCCTGTAATCCCAGCACTTGGGAGGCAGAGGCAGGAGGATTGCTGTGATGTGAGTTTGAGGCTGAGCTCAGAGCCAGCCTGAACTACAAAGCGAGACCCTGTCTCAAAAAATCTAAAAAAAAAAAAAAAGAAGAAAGACCAGGTAACAACGTAAATAAATGCTGCTATCATGGCCAGTGGGAAATATCACAAACTTTCAAGCAATCATTAATTAGATAAGATCCTTACGCACAGAAACCCTCACACAGGGAGATTCTAGCTAACGACATAATACAAGTGGGAAATACAGAAAACTCAAAATTAAATTCTAAATAAAATCTACCACACAAAACAATTATTTGAAAGAGATCACTGCTTACAAGTGATAGTGGATGAAAGAGTTAGAAGATCCTGGATCAGCATAAATAAAACACATATAAGATTCAAAATCTTAAGAAATGGAGACATTCTTCCATTTATGTATATCATTAATTACCAAAAAGTCTGCTTAAAAAATGTTTAAGTAGGGGAAATTGTAGGGGTGGGTAGGGAAATGGGTAAAAATGAGAATTAACTCATGTCATATATGGGTACAAATTCCCAATGTTGAGTGTGATCATGATGTATATATAAAATGTACCAATTAAGAATTCAATTTTTAAAAAGTATAAGTAATCTCACAAATTTGGTCTTGTTTCCAAGCATGGTGAGAAAAAGCTCAAAAAAGTACATTAGACTAGTTCTCTGCTACTTAGATGAACATCTAGGAAGCAACAGTTACAAAGATCACAGGGGTACCACACTTACAAGTTACTTCACATATCAATTAAGGTTTTGAGCTATCTTTAATTTCTAAGAATGAAAATCCACATGCCCAGTATGGTTAAATCTATTCAAAATGTTTTGAATAGATATCAAATAAATCATTTAATTCTCAAAAGCCTCAATACTCACAGATAATGATCAGGATCAAATTTGGCCAGCTCAGCAGCGAGACGTTGGTGCCTTCGTTCAGCTGCAGGAGTGAAATCTGGATTCTTAATATCAATAACTTCACTCAGTTCATCCTAGCAGCACCCAGAAAAAGAAAGAATATTTTCTATTTATTTTTTATATTTAAACATGGCCAAGAAAAAAAAAAAAGTTAAAGCATATGAAGAATATAATTGGTCAGTAAACCATGATACTACCTATGACATTTGGATTCAAAACCAAGAATTGCTTATTAAGCACCTACTAGTCCCTAGCACCAGTGATGATGAACCTGTAACACATGTTTGTATCACTGAAAGCTCTAAAAGATTCAATACCACTGCTCTAAGCCCTGTTAACAATCTTAACATAGATTATCTCATTTAATCCTTACAACAAACTAATAAACAAATATTAAAGTTATAAAAGTTTAACATAAAAAGCAAAATGGAATATGCCCTGTAAGCTCTATAAGCAAATGAGAACACTTAATTCTCTATTTCCTTCTAAAGATGTAAAAGCTAATAAAGTTAGAGCAGCTCAAAGTTCAGACATTTACATATAAACTTTTTCTTCAAGTTGAGTCGAGCTCAACTTGACTCAGTTTACCTTATAAGACTTTGTAAGCAAAACCATACATTCTACTTAATTAAGAACTTTTGTGAACAATTCTCCACTACATGGCTTTCCACTGACAATTTCACTTTTACTCTAATTGCCTTTACTGAGATACACATATAATGGCAGGATGTTTTCCAAAATCCTAAAGGATAGATGTGCATTAGGAAACCTGCCTATGATAACACGTGGTCTTAACTCTTTTGATAGATCTGTGATCTGCCTCCTGGTACTCCTTGGCTTTCCTCCCTCACCTTCAGTTTTCTCACTTGTTAGGAGGAGTTAAAAAGAGAGGATACAAATTTAAATGTTCCACTCCATTATTTCACCTGGACCAGATGTGGGGCCATAAATAAAGTATAATTAATGAGTCTTGGTAGATAATTGTACATTTCAGAAAATAAATGGACTCACATTACCACAGCATAAACCCAGACTTTTAGCACAGGTCTGTATCAGCTAGACTGTCTTGCCTTTCAATCTCATGTCACCTTTCCCCTTCTGACTCAAGGTATCTTCAAACTACATCCTAGACCCCTTACCACTCGGGAACACAGCAATTCAGTCTCCCATTCTGAGCCTTTACACTTAGCGGGCCTGCTCTCAGCATGCAGAACTCAGTGCAAATGTCCTGTCCTCAAAAGAACCTTTTCTGCGCACTGTAAGCAGAGCAGCACATACCGTTTGTTATGGCACTCCATCCTTTTCCTTCAACTGTCACTACCTGTCAGTTATTTGTTGTTTGCAGAATTTCTGTCTCTCTGTTAAGATCTCCTTGTGTGTAGGAGTCTGGTCTCTCTTTGCTCCACTATATCCCCAGTACTGGTCCCGTTTCAAGTACTAAATTGCTAATCAACAAATAGTACATGAGGCCTGCCATGGGGTGGACACTGTTCTGGGTGCTGAGGCAATTCAGTAACAAACACATACAAAAATGCACCCATTAGGATGAAAAGTGACTAATGAGAAAGCAGCTCTACTTCTTTCCCTTTTCTTCTCTCCTCTGGTCTCCTGACTTTAGACATCCACGTACAGTTATGCTACAGGTACGCAACAGCACATGACTGTTCACATCAGTACAAACCCTGCCCAGGCTTGCCCTACACAGGTCCTGCTTACACTGAGCTCTAAAAACAAACTGAAGCAAATGGAAAGGTAAACTTAGTTTGGAATCTAGAAGTGTAAGGCTTCATCGACCAAAGGGAAAGTAGAACAGAGGATGAGAATGTTAAACTACAGGAGGGAAAAAAAGGATTTTTTGGAAAGAAATGCTGGTCATGAGTCATCTTAGCTCTAAAAATGGGCATTGCCAAGGAAAGGTCATGCAGGGCTTAAGTCAGGTGTATGTATGTTTAGCTATAGATAAGGCAGAGCTAATCCAGACAGAAATGAAGAACTGTATGCACATCTGGCTGGTGTATAAGCTGTAAACAAAGACTTCCCATCCTGGTGCAGCCAGGGGAAGCAAAGGGCCAGCAAGCTTGGTGTCCTGCAGCACTGGCAACGGCAGTCCCAGGAGCTTGCTGGGTTGGCACTCAGAGACTCTAGGACTGTGGCTGCTGGCAGCACTGGAGCCAGAGCTTGTTGGACAGGGCACTTTTCCAAAGGCATCCTGCTGGCTGGCAGCAATTTCAGAAAAAAAGAAAAAAAGGGATGTGTCTACACGTGTACGGGGGGATGAAAAAAATGTCCCTGCAAAAATATTTTTATTGTCTCCTCAAAATCAGTATAAAATACAGAAGTTCGCAAACCTGCCTAAAAGGCTGAAAGGGGAAAATATAGGAAGACTATATTCCCCAGTTTTCATTGTTGTATGTTTGGATCACATGATAGTTATGCTCATTTTGTCTAACTGGAACATATACAGAGCATATCCTGATCATTTTAGATCCTTTAACAATTTCTCTTTTAGAAGGTGAAAACAATGTACATGGGTGTTGGAAACATAAATGACCTTTTATTCTTTGAATTTATAATCTATATTGCTTTTATCATGCAAAAATTAAAACCATTTTTCATTTAAGGTAGGTGGTTAAGATTGTAAAAGCACTGCTAAAATATGAGTAGTGAATAAGTTTATGGATTTTTTTTTTTTCTGTTCCTAAGGCAGAAATGAGCAAAAACACTGGATTTGAGAAAATGGATCCCATCCTTCATCCTGTACTGGGGACTGAACCAAGGGCCTTCACACCAGGCCACATCCCCACACATGTTTATTTAATTATTGGTATTACTGTCACGGAATAGTTGTAAATGCAGTAGAACTCTATAGGTAATACCAATTATATGAGTTTTGTGACAAAATCTCATAAAATAGATCTACCTAATACTATGAGAAGACTGTTCTTAATTCTTGGCATCCTGGTACTGACTCAAGGCATCCTCAAACTACATTCTAGACTCCTTTCTATTCTGGAACACAGCAATTCAGTCTCCCACTCTGAGCCTTTCCACTTAGTGGGCCCATTCTCAGCTCTTATTAACCTTGACTAATAAGCATGATTATGTCCTAGTTCTCAAGAATACCCTATCCTTCAAATTTAATTCATGTAAGAAAATACAATTTTATTTAAGGACTACACAGGTCTGTCGGTTTGCCTATTGGTCACATGAACACACATAACAGTAATTATGCCATGACAATACAGCAGTGTTGCATTGAGGAACACAGCACATTCAGCACAGTGCTGTTCCAACTGCCAGAAGCACGGTAAACTTCAAGACTCGGAGTTTAGAAAGGTAATCTGATATGTGCAGTATTTTCTAGACCCCTAAGAATTCTCAGGTAGCACCCAGTGCATTACCATTACATTACTATTTCTACAGTAAAAATTCTGAATCTTAACACTAGGTACATATTGAAAACTTACATTAATTCAAATATGGCTTTGCTATCAGATTAAATATTTTTCAAATTTCCAGTCTTCAGCACTTCTTAGCGGTCACAGTATTACATACAAGGCAGGATAAGCCTCTAAGACTAGCACTATACTATACTTATAATATAAAAACCTTAGAGTTCACTTTCATGCACAGCTTTGTCTTAGCTTGAAGGAATATGCATTCAAATTATCTAGAGAAGCAATGTCATTCATTTAAAATAAAAAAAGACTTTTTTTCTTTTTTTTCAGTGGGCTGATAAGAAATTAAGTGTTCTGTGTATTAGTTAAGACATTCAAAAGGACATAAAGAATAATTCATGTACACGTATTAAAACATCATTTATTCTACAAATATGCACAATTTCTATGTTTTAAGGACCGATTTTAAAAAAAGAATTATTTGATAATAACATTCTTCTAAAATCAGTTTATATTTCTTAGTGTATCTTTCAGCAGACACAAGAACTTGACTTAAAAGGCTCAGATCTTGTTACTGTGCTATAACAACCACTTGACAGTGTCAGAACCCTCGAGAGGCTGGAATCCAGGTGTCAAGTCCACTTGCCTCAGGAAGCACTGTTCACCTAAATATACAATCTGTACTTAGCCCAGGTCACACTTAGGATGATCTCGATTCATTTCCAGCTCTGGACTGGCAAGCCCCAAACAAATGCGCACATACTAGCTTTTGGCTAAATAATTGAGATCCATTCACTGTAGCTCCTGCTGCAGACAAACTCTCTGTTCTCACTACCTCAGAGTTCACCAGGGAATGTAAGCAGGCTGAGGGAACACAGGCACGATACAATGCAGCAGAAAGATGCCTGGACTTTTGGAAAGAGGTACTTCTCCATCATATTTGCTTCCAAATAAATCCCAATTCTATTCCTTGTTAGAAATCTTGAATACATTTTGTGCTTTTGAAGGACAGGGATTTTTATAGCATTCTATTGTATTCCCATGAAATATCATCTTAAATTTTCAAAACCAAATCATAAAGTAGGTAAGCAAATTTATTTCTCTGTTACAAAGAAAAAAGAAAACTCACTTGTGGTCAAATAATTGACATAATGTCTCAGATCTAAACAGGCAGAAGAGGAACCAGAATACAGATATCCCTTGTATAATGACCAATCTGTTTAATGACCTTTCAGATTCACAATTGAGCCACACTGTTTTGACTTACTCATTTTTTATATAGTTCTATGTATCTTAGTTATAGCACCTCAGTGTCTTTTTTGTACAGTATACCTTGTTTATATAGTACAGTAGTTTTCACTGATTATTCTGTACTGTACAGTACTGTAGTTTTATGTTCTGTATATATTATAGTACTGCACTAAGAGTTATGCAAATAAAAACAAAGTCATCAAGTTAGAATTTCCTTTGACCATATCTCTCTACTGAATATTATAATGCACATACTGTCATAATTCCTCATTTATTGACCTACTTGCAGAAATGGTACTTAGTTGTTAAACAAAGAATATCTATATAGCTTACTACAGATGAGTATCTCTAATTAGAAAAACTTAACGTACTGCAGATTCAGTATCTCTAACTGGAAAAAAAGCTACCACCCCAAATGTTTCAAATTTTGAAATTTCCTTGAGTAGCATTCAAGTGAGCCGTTCATTTGGCCCTCATTAAGAATAAACAGACTGGCTTGGATATTTAGTTCAGTGGTTCCAGTGCCTGTCTTGCAAGGGCAGAGCTCAGGTTCAATTTGAAAACCACATACAACAATACTGGGTGTGGCGACTCATGCCCACCAGCAATTAGTACCACATACCACAGTGCCAGGTATGATGGCTCACACCTGTAATCCCAGCTCTTGGGAGGCAGAGGCAGGAGGATTGCTGTGAGTTTGAGGCTGAGCTCAAGGCCAGCCTAAACTACAAAGCGAGACCCTGTCTCAAAAAAAAAAATAATAAAATAAAACAAACAGACCAACTGTACACTATGATCTGAATAGTCTGACAGAACACACAATTTCAATCTCACTGGAAAGTCCTCTCTCATTCATACATAAAACAGAAAAGGTTAGTAAATGAGCTCCATTTTTCAGAAGTATAAAACATAAAGCTTTGTAGAAAGCATCAGGCAAAAGGGTCTTGCGTTGTATTTTGGCAACTTCATATCTAGAGTACTGACTGAAGGGAGAAAGACAGGATCACAGCACCTGTAAGAACAGCAAGTCTGAGTAGAACAGCCAACAATATAGAAAGGAGTGAACATCTGTGGGATGGTTTTATGCAAGGAGCTGTGCTATATGCTCTAAACATGTCACCTTCTATAATTTTATGAAAAACAGGCCAGTAAAAACAAAATTAAAACTAAAAAACCCAAGCTATTACAGAAAGACAATATACCTGTAATCGCTGAAGCACTCCTGACCGCAAGTTTCCAAATCCATAGTGGCACTGCGGATTTGAAGCACCTTCAGATACCTCCTCATAGGGAGTCTGTTCAATTTCCCAGTCAAACTCTTCATCGTCGTCTTCTACTACTTCCTCGGAAACTTCAGAACCACCTAAATGTGTTAAAGAAAGCACTTAAATATGTTTAAAAGTACTGAATTTCCCAGGTACAGATAGGGAAGAACAAGTACTATAGGGGGAAAAAAAGTCTGCATATGTGCACTAAAGACATATACAGGAATATTCATAGATCTGCATCTTAAGATATCCAACAAGGAACCAACTGAAATGTGTATCAGGAGCATGAAATATAAATAACTGTAGTATATTCATAAAATAAATAGTACATAGTAGTGGAAGTAGATGGGCTTCTACTACAACATGTATAAACCTCACAAAAATCCTGCTGAGTAAAGCCAGACAAAAAAAGAACATAGACAAAAGGGAAGGTAGTGGTGACCTTAAAGAAGAGAGAGAGTAAAATAACTGGGAAAAGACATAGGTGGGATCCAGAGAGGTGGAAATAAATATTCCAGTGTGTGACCTAATCATGCTCGTGTTATTTAATTCTTTAAACTGTACACTTCTGATTTCAGTGCAAAAATGCTAATATTTTGTCAAAAAACAAAACAGAGTTTTAATTCGTCCAAAAATATGGTTAATCTATTGGCTCATAAGGGCTATTTACGTCGTTTAATTAAAACAACAAATGAGGGCCTGTGATTTACCTCAGTGGTTCCAGTGCCTGCCTTTCAAGTGCAAGGACCCAGGTTCAGTCCCTGGAAATCACATGTAACAATGCCAGGCATGGAGACTCACGTCCATCAGCAATCAGAACCACATACCACAGTGCCGGGTGTGGTGGCTTATGCCTATAATCCCAGCACTTGGGAGGCCGAAGAAGGAGGACTGCTGTGAGTTCAAGGCTAAGGTCAGAGCCAGCCTGAACTACAAAAGTGAAACCCTGCCTCAAAAAAAAAAAAAAAGAGCTTGTTCACATCTTATCTGTCACTGGTTGTATTTTCTTTAGAGTTCCATCCACTGAGGCACTTTCCATCAGAAACATAAAGCATTCCAGTAACCTTATTTTTATTTCCTCCCAACCACAATAAACATACCTATTTCTTCCACAAGTGGTTTAGCTGTCCTGGATTTTCTTGGTGCCAGAAGAGCAGTCAACATGTTCAGTCCTTCAAAATGTTGGCCAGGAGTTTCTTTGGGCAGTCGAATGGTAAAAATTCCTTCAAGATAAATTTCTTTACTGCTTAGATAGGTAAAATACTCCAAGACTTCACAAATACAGCTAAGAAATCTATCTTGGCAATACCTAATTCTATGTTGGAGGGCTCTGAGATTACACCCTTATTATACATTAGGTAGATTTAAATCAAGACCAAAAAAAAAAGCTTACACAGAACTTCCAGAAGCTGCTACTTTTATAAGAAATTAACCCACTCAAACCACATAATGCTTCAGTCTTCCCTAGAATCAGCTTAACCTACCAATAATATTAAAATCCAAGTCAAAACATCTAAAGAGTAGTTGTAGGGAGGGCAGGGGAATGGGAAAAAATGAGAATCAAGATGTGTCATATACTGGTACAAACCCTCAATGCTGAATGTGATTATAATGTATATATAAAATGTACCAATGAAATCAATTTTTAAAAATAAAAAAAAAAATCAATGGCCTGAAAAGATAAGAAATTAGAATTGGACAATAGTAACTTATTTATAAAATGTACTTCTGGACTAGGGGGAAAATTGAGATATTTAGTCCAATAGAACATAGCAATAATTTTAAACATACACAAAATATTAAGTAATTATGGCTTACAAGAGTTTCTCTGATGTCTCAAGAGATAATCTCCCTTCAGACTGAAGACAGCAGCCTGTAATTCTACCTGTACACATCTCTTCTTATTTTCCCTGACTTTATCAGCCTTATCTAGATTCCTAAAAACTTACTGAAATATTTACTTCTCTTCCATTTTATTATTTGTTTGTGTGTTTACTTATGGCAATACCAGGGATGCAACTCAGGACCTTGCACTTGCCAGTCAGCCGTGGCTGCCACTGAACAACATTCCTAGCCCTTACTCCTCTACATCTTAAATGCTAACTCTTTCACACACTGATCTGTACACCAATATATTAAATATAACTCAACCCAGGCCCACGGTGGTAGAGCGCCCAGGGACTGAGGTTACCAGCAGGCGGCTCGGGAAACGGCGACTGTGCCACCAAACCTGCGCCAGGGTTGGAGCTTACTGGCCTCTAGGCCCACGCCAGAAGAGCACCCAGGGACTAAGGTTAGCAGGTCAGAGTCTGACTTTCTCCACAGCAACTGCAGAAGCACATCCAGTCACCTTGTACTGGTGAGTAGGTGGGCCTGTTGGAACAACAGCCCCTACCATTGTAGCTGCACAGCGCCTACAGCCTACTGGCCTCCAGGCTGACTGTACAAGTGAGCCCAGAGACCCTGTACTGGTGAGCAGGCGGGCCCATTGGAACCTGAGGCAGCGCCATTGTAGCAGTTCAGGAGCCAGAGCCTTCCTGCCTCTAAAGCAGACAGGAAAAGGTGTTCTGATTGTATTGACGGAGTGCCTCATATGGTGTGCCAGAACTAGGGGTTTTTCTTTAGGTCCCAACACAGACTGCAAAGAACAACCCAGGAAACACTGCTATTTTAAGGTTCCTAACTATTAGGAGGAAAGTGACTTGCAACAAACAGCGCCAGAAAACAGGGCAGGTCAGAGATGAGGAACACTCAGAGTCTCAGACACAAAGATCCTCACCTCCAAGTAACACAGGGGGAAGGGAAATAGAGAAGTTTGAAGCCCAGTCTCCAGGGCCCTTGGAAATGGTAACCAAAGCAGATCTAGTAAAATGGAAATCAGAACTGATCTCTGAGATGAAAGCAGAGATATTGGACACTGTCAACATGATGATTAATAAAGCTAACGAGGAAATCATGGAATTGATAGAATGCAAGATAGCAAAAGCAATGGAACCTTTTAAACACCTACAAGCAGAAGTCCAAGAAATTAAGAAAGAAAATGAAAGTTTGCGCAATAGAATGAATTTGGCAAAAGACCAAATTTCAGACCTAGAAGACAGGATCACAACCAATGAACTGGAAAAGCATAATCTATGGAAAAAAGCAAGCAATAATGAAAAGTCAATCCAACAGCTCCTAGATGATTCAAAGAAGAACAACATAAGACTGATTGGAGTCACTGAGGAAGCAGGAGACAATGCTAAAGACATCAAAAAGCTATTCACACAGATAATGGCAGAAAACTTCACAGAAAAAGGTCAAGAATTGGACATACAAATATATGAAGCATACAGAACGCCACATGCCCATGACACGAAAAAATCGACACCTAGGCATATCATCATAAAAGTCCCAGATATCCAAAAAAAGAATGAAATACTGAAAGCAGCGAGAGAAAAGAAAACAGTTACATTCCAAGGGAAGCCTGTTAGGATCACAGCGGACTTCTCAACTCAAACACTCAATGCAAGAAGAGCCTGGAGTGAAGTCTTTCAAGCCCTAAAGGAAAACAACTTCCAACCCAGACTGATGTATCCTGCAAAACTATCCTTCAAAATTGATGGGGAAATAAGATACTTTCATGGCAAA
>PVIR01043361.1:0-11779 GCA_004026965.1 Petromus typicus
GTATTAATGAAAAGCAGATTTTCAAATAGATAATACAAGTTCCTACTTAAAGAGCCTAGAAAGAAGAGAGTAAAAAAAATCTAATACAATTACAAAGAATAAAATTAAATCAAAAAATTTAAAACAAAATATCAAACTAAAACGTTGGTCATAGTTGTGAGAGTTGATGTGGATTCAGTGGCCGTGAGTGACACAGCTCATTCAAATCTCTCTCCTGCCTTAGCAGTTTGAAAAAGAGAAGCCAAAAAGGAAGTCATTGACTGTGTTTGTAAATATTTGATCAAGGTTCTTTCACTCATAATCAGGAAAGGTATCATTTATTACCATAAAAATATTAATTGTAGAACTTTATCCTCTTAGTGGATCATTGATTTATATGCATACTCTCTCAGAATGCCCTTAAATGAATTAAGTCAATGTAACTTTCAAAAGAAAGTCCAAAAATTACTCTACACTTTGTGCTATAACTCAACCTTAACTATCCTCCAACAGCCCCTTTGTTACAGCTCGGTCTTTATCTCATGGTGCAGCTGGGAAGTGGTACGATCTTCAAGAGTTAGAACCTGTTGGGAAGAAAGTAGATCTCTGTGGGGGTGTCTTGAAAGGGATATTAAAATGTTTGCTCCCTCCTCTCACTCTCTTTGCTTCAAAGTAACCGTGTGATGAACAGATTTCCGCCACCATACAATCCCTGCCATGATGTGGCTGTGCACAGTGGCCTTATCTCATGGCCAGCTTGCTAAATGTGTTACTGGATGGTGTAGACACCAGCAGTTCTTTCCACATTCCATTGTCACATTCAGTGAATTGGGTGAATAATCGCTGAATGTGAATTTGTTAGTTATTTTTCTCAGTGCTTAGAGAAAATATCTGACACTCAAAGTTAAAGGGGAAGAGGTTTGTCTGTCTTACAGTTAAAGATTTCAGTCAAAAATCAGCAGGCTCCAAGGCAGGGCAATGGTGAGCTGGCATCATAGAAGAGAAGCAGCCTGCTATGAGCAAGGTAACAAGGTAACAAAGGACCTACACTCTCACTCTGTCTTTCTGCACCTTTTACTTTATTCACACTACTGGCATTCAGTGGTGACTTACCAGTCACTCACAGGTAGCAGTGATCATATGCCTTTAATCCTGGCATCACATATTCCAGATTTAGCTACTTCTTAAAGGTGTGTGAGGCTTTGGGAAGACATCCAGACACAAGCCACAACAGAGGACACTAATACTTAGTGTCTTAAAATAAGAAGAAAAGGAAAAGAAACACAAATGATGGACTGAAGGAGAAAAGAGTACACTGAAGGAAAAACAGAAAATACATACTGCAAGTAGAAGAGAAGAAACCACTGCAAGAATAAGAGGGCAGTGGTGCCAAAGTCAGTCATGGCTGTCTCTGTATATCTTCTTTGGTAATTGATTGAGATAGTTTCACTTGACCTCAGGCTAGAGATTGTTATCAGAGGCCAAGTTGGCCTGTTCTCATATCAGAACTTAGTACCAGGTGGAGGGCTCAGCTTGATTTTGTGTCAGGATCAGAGCTACTGCTCTGCAACATGCTCAACAAGTCCCTGCAGTTGAAAAGTTGTGCCCAAGTGCCCCCGCCACTGTGCCATGCTCTGGTTTACTCCTTCACTGCCCCTGATTCGAAACAGTAAGAGACCTGTACTGAAAATTCTGAAACTGTGAGCCAAAATCAGAAACATTTCTTCCTTTAAGTCAAATATCTCAGGTATTTTCTCACAGCAATGGAAATCTTACTAACACACTTTTCCATCACGGAAGAAACAACAGACTTCCAAAGAAATGAGACGTACTTCATAGGAATGGCAGTTCTGTAAATTTTGCCGTATGTGGCACACCCCTAAATGTTGTCAACCTTGCCATTCTAACGTGACTACTATGTTCTCCCTTATGAACCTTGCTCATTTGAATTAAGACAGCAAAGACAATGACTAACAGAGGTTTTTGTTTTGTCGATGCTATGTCAACATTACTTAAATATTAGTTTCACTATTCACATTTTTCAAATGTTTCCAAAATTAATGAATCTAAAGATATCAGGAAAATGAACCATGGATGTATGAGTGGTCAGTGTTTACCCATGGAGCTCACAATGTAGTTTTCAAAATCCACTCTGGTAACAGTTAATGGGGTGATTTACATCTGACATCTTTAATCACATAAAATAATACCACTTGAGTAAATTTAAAGATATTAGAAATACATGTAAATAAAGGTATAAACAACAAGAAAGTTAAATCAATTTTTATTTCCAGATCCTAAGGGAATGGCATTGAATATTTTTAAGACTACCATTAAACAAATAAATATAAATATAGTGTAAACAAGAACAAAAGCTTTCGAGAGCCTCAGGTGAAATCTACTGAGGATCGTTGAGAGTTATATAATCTTTCCCATTTAATCAAAATACATATTACTCATATAAATTTACTGCATTAAGTGAATTAATTTATTTTTTATCACAACTACCCTCTGAGTATGACATGATGTTCTTTCCGCAGAGAGGGAAAAAAACTATTTGGATCATTTAATTAAATCACATATGGTCTCATAGGTCATATCAATAGACCCAGGATTTGAATCAATGGCATCTCATTCCACATCTTTTAACATCCAGAACGCTCTCCTGTTTTCTTGATATGTGGTTTTATTTCACAGATTAAATATAATACATCCAAAAAACATTCTACAAGTATCTGGCACATAAACTTGCCCATTATTAATTCTAATCATATTATTATTATAACTAACATTATTCATTTATATGATATTCTAAGTGCATTCTGAAATCAGCCAATGCCTATCATTTTCAAATGGTCATAGTTCCTGTCAATCTCATGTAATATGACTAAGGGGATCTTCTCATACATGTAATTTAACTTTCCTTGACATCATTCGAACTCATCAGGTTAGTGCTAAGACTCACTTGTTTCCACTTCTTCTATTTTGCCTCTTTTGGAGTACTTATCACATTCATCACTTTTCAGGTCAGTAGAGAGATGATTTTCTCTCCCATCAGACACTGAGTTCCTTATAAGCAGTAGCACTATTTTTATTCCCTCTTCCCACCCAAAGCTGTGTACAGAGTTTCATAGAGCTGACTCATAATGGTAAGATATGAGGAGTAACTGTATGTTTACTTCTATGAGTGCCACTTTTCCACTGTTAAAGGATATGGGGAAATCAATAATTTCTAGAACATTTGATGTATCTAAAATGAATATTTCAAAAATATCGAAGGGTAAGAAATTTCCACGTGTAGAATTTAGTGTTTTTTAAAAAATTCAAATCTGTACTGGTACTTTATGAATACACATCATCATCACATTCAACACTGACAGCTTGTACCAGAGTATGACACAACTTGATTCTCATTTTTCCCCTTCCCCCACCCACCTTGAAACCCCCACCCACTATATACATAAGCTTTATATCCCTTTTTATTACTATCACATTCTTTTTCCCTTCGTTTTTTACCCATACACCCTCTTTCCTTTTAAATATTTTCTATTTTAAAATATCAACTCTATATACTAGAACTCATTTACATCTTTATTTTCTCATACCAAAGAAAAGATACAATGTTTACACATCTGTGGCCCATTTATTTCACTTATGAGGACATCCTCAAGGTACATCCATTTGAGTATGAATGACTCAATTTTATCATTTTTAATGGCAGATAATACTCCATTCTATAAAAGAACTACATCTTCTTTATCCAGTCCCCAGTTTATGGGCATTTTGGTTGTTCCCAAGATTTAGTAATCATAAACAGAGCTGCTGTGAATCTGAGAACACGTATGTCACTGTGATATGAATCTTTTAATTTTTTTGTTTATATACCTGGCAGAGCAATGGCCAGGTCAAATGGGACCTCCAATCTTAGCTTTTTGAGGAATCTCCACACTGATTTCCACAGAGGTTGTACAAGTCTACACTCCTACCAACAGTGGAGAAGTGTTTCTTTTTCTCCACAGTCTCGCCAACATTTTTTGAGTACACATTGAAACAGATAGGTCTAGCTTTAGTCTTTGGGTGGTTAAAGCCCAGTTTTTCTAGCATTACTTGTTAAAGAGGCTGTCTTTCCTCCACTGAGGATATTTGGTTCCTTTGTCACAGATAAGATGACATAGTGTATCAGGAGTAGTTTCTGGATCTTCTAATCTATTCCACTGATCCTCAGGTCTGTTACTTTGTCATCACCATGCATTTTTTTAATCACATATAGTTTCAAGTTGGGGATCATAATAGCCCCACCATGTCATTGTTGCCTGGAATTGTTTTGCTATTATAGGTCTTTGTGATTCCAGATGAATTTTTGGATTATTTTCTCTAGATCTGTTAAATATACTGTTGGTATTTCAATTGGAGTAACATTGAATCTGTATAGTAGTTGTGTGAATATAGACATTTTGAAAATGTTGGTTTCTCCTACCCATGAACACAGGATGTCTTTCCATTTTCTCATATCTTCTTTAATTTCTTTTTCCACTGTGTTGTAGTTTTCAGAGTAAAGGTCTTTCACCTCTTTTGTTAGACTGATTCTTAGATATTTAATTTTTTGGAAGGCTATTGTGAAAGGACTTGACTCCTCAGTTTCCTCCTCAGTGAATCTGTTGTTTGTATGTACAAAGGCTGTTGATTTTTGAGCATTGATCTTGTATCCAGCTATGCTACTAAATTTGGCAATTAACTCTAGTGATCTTTTGGCTGAGTTTTTAGGAACATCTATACAGAGTATCATGTCATTATCAAAAACTTCTTCCTTTTCTATCTTTATGTAAAGAGAAATTAAACAATTTTTTACAATTAAATGATAATCTGAGTATAGCATTCAAGAATTTATGGGATACAATTAAAGCAGCTCTATGAGGGAAATTCATAGCAGTCATAACCTACACCCGGAATACAGAGAAAGCTCAAATAAATAACCTAATGCTGAACCTCAAGGTACTAGAAAAAGAAGAGCAAAACAAACCCAAAGCTTGTACTAAGTAGAGATTATGAGAATCAGAGCAGAAATTAACATAATGTAGCTTAAGAGAACAATTAAAAAATCAATGAAGTGAAGAGTTTGTTCTTTGAAAGAATAAACAAAATTAACAGACCCTTAGCTAACTTTATTAAACAAAGGAAATGAAAAGGCTTAAATCCATGCTTTTATGAATAAAAAGGGAGAAATCACCATACATCCAGTGGAAGTCTAGAGGATAATAAACAGCTACTTTGAAAGTTTGTGTTCCAGTAAGATGGAAAATATAGAAGAAATGGACAGATTCCTAAGCAGATATGAACTCCCAATGTAGAATGAAGAAGATGTAAAAATTTTAAACACCCCAATATCAATCTGTGAAATTGAAAAAATAATTTAAAAAACTACCTACCCACAAAGAAAAGCCCTGGTCTTTATGAATTTACTTCTGAGTTCTACAAAACTTTTAAAGGAGAGTTAATGCACCTACTTCTCAAACACTTTAATGAAATAAAAAAGTAAACAGTACTCCCAAACTCATTTCTGGAAGCAAACATTACCTTGATTCCAAAAGCAGAGAAAGACTCACCCAAAAAAGAACTACAGTCCAATATCCCTAATGAATACTGATGCAAAAATCCTCAATTTAAGATACTGGCAAACTGAATACAGACAGTTACCAAGAAGATCATACACCTGGACCAAGTTGGATCCATCCCAGTGATGCAAGAATGATTCAACATTCATAAATCAACAAACATAATACACTATATTTACAGACTCAAGGAGAAAAACCACATGGTCATTTCAATAGATGTAGAAAAAAGGATTTGACAAAATTCAATAACTGTTCATGGTCAAAAGCCTACAGAAAATTGGAATAGATGGACTTTATCTCAACCCTAATAAAAGCTTTTTTTTTTTTGAGAAACTAACAGGCAGTATCATTCTAAATAGTCAAATATTGAAACCTTTAATACTCAGATCAGGAACAAGACAAGGATGTCCACTCTCACCACTCCTCTTCAATATAGCACTGGAAACATTAGCCACAGCAATTATGCAAAATAAAGATAAAAGGAACTTAATGTTCTTAATTCATATCTCAGAACAGAATGGAAAGGTAAACAACTGCCATGAAGAAGAAAACATAGTGATCTAAAAATGCCTGAGTGCTTCTACATACTGAGTGGAAAAAAAAAAAAAGATTATAAGGCTCATACATATATGTGACATCATATTCCAGTGAAAGGGATGAAAAGTAAACCACCTACAAATGTGTGATCAGAGATGCTCAAGTCCTTCAATCCTCAGCTTTTGTGCATGGTATAAAATTACCAAGATCAACAAGCTTGATCAAAATTAAAGAGTGACACATACAGGGAGCTTTTGTTCGGATGCTTACATTTCCAAGTTCTTTCAAGAAACTGAAAACCATATCAATTATACTGTAAGGTTATGTAATACATATCATCTAATAAGCCCGAGGCTGCAGTTCAAAGGTGAGAAACAAATATATAAGAAATAAAATTCAAGTGCCATTCACAAGAATGTTTGCATTATATGAATGGAACTTAGATTTCAACTTGTAACCTCTGAATTCAGTGATTGGAAAGACATTCTGTGATCATGGGTTCTGGTATTACACAATTACAAGAATGAAATTCCTAGACCATAAAAGTCTCTGGTCACATTTCTTGGCATATAATACAGAGGGCAGTGTAAAGATAAGAGATAGATATTAATAATTAATATGCATAGAACATAATCCATAAAGAATAAAGTTTTCCTTTCTCCTCTATAACTATAAGAAATCAACATGAACAGTTATGCTGACTGAAGCCAATGTATTCTAGTCACAAAATTCAAATCGATCAAGCTCCAACTTATACTTTCAGTAAGTCAAAAACAATATACATATTGTCACAAAATTAACTGTGCATGATTGGCCTGTCAAATTATCTTAATGATCTGTTTTGCCACTCTTATAATGAACTGACTACACAGATTTTTCCCTCAATCATTTTTGTTATAAGTGTTTTAATTTTTTATTGACAAATAACAGTAGTACATATTTATGACTAAAGGGTGAAATTTTGGTACATATTTAAATTGCTTAATTATTCAAACAGCCAGTTAATATATCCATCATTTTCAACATTTACAATTTCTTTGTGTTGAGAACATCCAAAATTCTCTTTTATCTATTTTGAGAAATACAACATATTGATGTTAACCATGGTCACTATGTTGTATAATAAAACACCAGAACTTCCTTCTACAGAATGAGATTATTGATGACAAACTGCATATCCAATGAAGGATTAATATCAAGTATATTGAAGAAATTCACAATGTTCTTGCAACATCATGAACAAAATTATTTTAAATAAAAGTGTATAAAAGATACAAATAGATATTTCTCAGATGAACTACACAGATATGGAAAAAATGCTCAGTATGACTGTATTGATCAACTTAGCATTTCTATAACACAATATCTGAATAAATTGATGTATAAAGAGTAAAGGTTTAGTTTGGCTGGTTATTCTGGTGGTTTCAGTCCCTATCTAGGTAACCTACTCCATTGTGCTCTGGAAAGTGTAGTGTGTGAAAGCTAATGCATGTGGTGTAGCAAACTGCTTCCACACAAGCCAGGAGGCCAGTGAGGAGGGAGCACTTACAGCCTCACAGTCCCCTATAAGAACATGCTTCAAGTGACCCCACAGTGACCCCATACCCCCCTAGTAGGCTCCAGCTTCCATAGGTGCTCAGCGTCTTCCAACTGCACTACTTTCGGACCAGTATCTTAGCACACATACCTGGGAAGGACACTCAACATCTAAAATGAATCAAAAAAAAAAATGCAAGTCTCTCACTCTTTATACTTCCCTGTTTGTCCCTTTATTCTCCACAACTGAACTGTTATTTCAACACAACTTGCTGTGGTAGTTCCTCACCCCACCGGATCTCAAGTGCTGTTCTTCTACTACCAAAACACCCCGTGCTCAGCTGACCTTGCTGAAACAACCTCACCACTTCATCCTCCACCTAGAACATCCCAGTGGTTCCTGTCCTTTTGAGGGTAGACATATCAATTCCTATGTCATTTCCCCTGCTTTCTGTTTATCCTTTCATTACTCCCTCCACTTCCCTACCCAGCCCTCACTGCAGCCTTCCTATGCTATCTAGTTCCTGTAACCTGGTGCTTTCTCAGGATGTTGCAGTGCTCACATTTCCCTTCCCGCAGTAGCATGCTGGTTAGAGTGGCCGTCCTTGTCTTGTTCCTGATATGAGTATTAAAGGTTTCAATATTTGACTATTTAGAATGATACTGCCTGTTGGTTTCTCAAAAAAAGCTTTTATTAGGTTGAGACAAATGTCTCCGGACATTTGCCCAGATTTGCTGTTTTGGGAGGTGGGAAAAAATTTTAAAAGTAAATAAACCAGGTTTCTCTATGGAAGCCATAATTTTTCTTTCATGAACAACTATAAACTGTCATTTTCCTGGTCTCCTTTCTTCCTAGTTTTATTTCTTCTACTCTACCTCATTTCTATTGATACAGGAAAGCAAGGCCTAACTGCCAACCTGAAATGCAAGTTCGTGTTCCCTAAAATCAAAGAATTAATTTTAGGAGTGACAGTTTTGAGCAGGAAAATTTTATTGAGACAATTTCTGCCTATGAGAGGTGAGTAGACAGCCCATATATCTCACTTTTCAGAGGGCTTCACTGGAATAAAGCTGTGAGGTGAGGTGGGTTTAAGATGGGGTCTAAAAAGTGAACACATTACAACCAACCAATAGGAGTACAACAAATATAGCTGCTTAAACTATACTGATCAAATGGGGTCAAAAGAGAAATCAAGTCATATAGCAAGAGTACTAGGGTCTTTGTCAGGAGACTTTTCCAGGTGGGTTTTAAGTCTTGGCCCTCTACCCCAGTGAATTTGCAATCACTGCATTCCTGGGGAGGAGGTGGATCTGGATCTTGACCCTCCATCCTGGGTAGCAAATGAGGCCTGTCAGTCAAAAATAACTGGGAGTTTTTGTTGATGGCATTGAAATTTGCTAAGGGTCACCTTTCTTGCAAGCTTTTCAAGATCCAGCCCTAACCATCTGCCTACTATATGTCTAACTAGCTTTTCTACACATAATACTATTATTGTGGCAAACATAACTTAGTGTTTTAGCTCTATGTGGTACAGCAGAGTCCAACTGATCAAGAATGGAACACATGATAGTTGGAGGCAAGTTTTGAACTTTATTATGCTGGTGGACTGTTTGGGGAGGGACTTCTCCACAAAGTGATAAATCTGGTCTTGGCCGTGAACAGGGTTTATATAGATTTGGGGAAAAGAAAAGTGAGGAAATAGTGACCAGACACTTAATATTAGTTCATTGGTTGAACTAGATACATTCAGCCTGTACAGTTTGTTGGAAGGATACACTGGGATTCACCTTATTTAAATGCGGCAGGAAGCAGGGGTCACACAAAAGACAATGAAAGGAAACCTGTACAGGCAAGTTTTACATGTTTTGGGTGCAGGATAGGTAAGATCTAGAAGAGCCTTTGCTAGCTTCCTGGTTAGAACTCCTTTTCTACTTCACTATTACTGTAGATAAGTAAGATAATTGGATTATCTTGTAGGCAGTAAGACAGGGCCACCCTCAAGGTGCCAGTCCTCAAGGAGCCAACACAGCAAGGAACCAAAATGGAGAACAATCAAAGCACCTTCATTGATTAGCATTATAAAATGGAAAGAGATTCTACTTCCCCTAGATATAAGGCAGCAGTGATTGATACTCTAAAAGAAAAATCCCTTGTACTTGATTTGTTTTCCCACTTAATCCCTCATTTAATCAATACTACCTGGTGACTGTATTTGTAATCACATTGATTGATTATAGTGTTGCCTTACCTCAGGCCTACCTTGTAATTTTCCATTATGATTTTGTCCCATTTTGTACCTGCTTCACCTCATGGCTTTGCCTTATAAATCACCTTTCAAAAGTGAGGGGAGGCAACTTTGTAGTCTCCATTCTGTCTCTCTTAAACAGAAGTTTTCTTTCTCTCAATAAGTGTTTTCTACCCTTAACCTTTCTTTTTCTTAGAATTTATTTTTCAATTTTCAATTTCAGTTTCACATGAACTCAGCTTTGTACATCTAGTAGGTTTGGAAGTTACATTTATCTCCCTTATATTATTACCATAAAGTCTGAGAAGTTAAAACTTTTGATAGCACTGGCAAAATACAATATGCCCTTGGGCTGGGGAGTTAGCTCAGTGTTCCGGCACCTGTCTTGCAAGCACAAGGGCTCGGGTTCAATTCCCTGGTAACCACATACCATACTGGGCATGGAGACTCACGCCCAGCAGCAACCAGTACCACATACCACAGTGCCGGGTGTGGTGGCTCACACCTGTAATCCCAGCACTCAGGAGGCAGAGGCAGGAGGATTGCTTTGATGTGAGTTTGAGGCTGAGCTCAGGGCCAGCCTGAACTACAAAGCGAGACCCTGTCTCAAAAAACCTAAAAAAAAAAAAAAATATATACAATATGCCCTTTTGGAGGTACTGACTTTTGTACCAATGGAAACATATAGAACTTCAAGAAAAGAGTGCCCATCTAGAGTGAGCTAACAACCAAAAAGTTACACACCTAGAAGAGATTTGTAATACTGGTACAGGGGGCAAATGTAACTCCTAAAATTCTAGATGTCAGATATGCTGAGTTTGTGTTCCCTAAAATCTAAGAATGAATTCTAACTAACTAGGGAGCTTATGAGTAAGAAAAATTTATTGGGAGAGCTCCTTTCCCAGGCTTCCCTATTTAGCAGGCAAATTTTGCCTGCTCACTCAAGGTGGCTGACGAGTGAGAAAGGAGGAACAAGAGTTCCTGTTATAGAAGAATACTTTAAGAATGTGAATATTGTATTTCCCTTTGCAAATGATTAAGTTACACGCAGTTTTTGAAAGAGGTTCAAGATTATTCAGCAGTGATATTAAGATACTAAGACTAAGTCATATGTGCATTGAAGTGTCAGAGGAAATGGCTAAAGGAATTGAGAATGTGGGCAGTTGTACCAACATAGAGGAAAGGAGGAATGATGTAAATGCAATTAGTTAAAAAATGATTAAGAAATAAAACATACTCTATATGTATATTGTAGATATTAGTGCTCTGCCTGAGGGGGATCTGACAAATTTTGTAGTCTGTCTCTTTCCTTGTTAATTGATTCTTTTGCTGTGCACAAGCTTTTAGTCTGCTAGAATCCCATTTGTTGATTCCTGCTGTTATTTCTTATGCACTTGAGGCTCTATTTAGACAATCATTTTCTACACCTAATGCTTCAAGTGTTTTACCTATTTAATTTTCCAATGGGTTTAATGTTTCTAATTTAACGTTTGTATCTTGGATCCACTTTCAATCTTTTGCAAACAGTACTGAAGCTTTCCCAACACCATTTGTTGAATAAGTTATTGTTTTCTACAAAGTAAGCTTTTGGCCGCTTTGCCAAAGAACAAATGCAGATGTTTCTATGTCCTCTATTCTGTGCCACTGATCCAGCTATCTGTTTTTGTTCAATACCAAACTGTTTTCATCACTATTGCTTTGTAGTATATTCTGAAGTCAGATATTTTAAGATTTCCTTCTTTGCTCTTTTTTTTTTAATAATCTTTATTGGTACATTAAATATACACATCATGATTGTACTCCATAATGGGGATTTGTACCAGTATAAGACACAACTTAATTCTCATTTTTTCCCATAGCCCTACCCAC
>PVIR01043362.1:0-11774 GCA_004026965.1 Petromus typicus
GGCCCACCTCTTCCATTTTCTTAATCTGTGGGGTTTTGCTTTTCAAAATTATTTCACTATGGTTTTAGTGAAGGGAGCAAAATAAAAACAAAGAAGAGTAAGTTCCTTAATATTATTTTAATATGGGTTATCTGTAACCTGGTTTATTAGTTCTAATACATTTTCTTAGTGGATTCTTCAGGATTTTCTTTATACAAGGCCATGTCATCTGCAACATGGGGAGTTTTGCTTCTTCCTTACTCCGGGTTGTTTTCCTTTCCTAATTGTTCTGCTGAGAATCTATAATGCAGTGTTGGATAAAGTGGACATGGAGATGATTGCTTGGTTTTTCTTTATTTCTTTGATATGATGTCTTAATTTTAGGATATGAAATCAACTTTGTATTTCTGAGTCACATCCCATTTGGTCATAATATATAATTCCATTGAATGTAATTGAGTGTTGCTAGTTTTAGTTTGCCAGCATTTTATTCAGGTTTTTTGTTTCTGTTATTAGGGAGAACACATCTAGACTTTAACCCTTAAATGTGATATTATCTGTAGGTTTTTTATAGGTTCCCTTTATGAGTCTGCTCAAGGAAATCCTCTTCTATTTCTAGTTTAATTCATTAATTCACTTTTTTAATCATGAAGAGTTTTAGTTTTTTTTTTAATTTGTTTTTGTTTTGTTTTGTTTTTGTTTTTAGGGTCTCGCTAAGTTGCCCAGGCTGGGCTTGAACTTTGAATTCTCCTGCCTGAGTCTCTCACAGTGCTGGGTTACAAACCTGTATCATCCTTCCCAACTACTTTTAGTTTTTGTCAAATGCATTTTTTATTTATAGAGGTGATTTTAATTTTTAATTCCTTTGATGTGATGTCTTAGCTGGTTTTGGGATATGAAATCAACTTTGTATTTCTGAGTTGAATCTCACTTGGTCATGGCATATAATTCCATTGAGTATAATTATGTGTTGCTTGGTTTGGTTTGTCAGCATTTTCTTCAGGTTGTTTGTGCCCATATTCTTAAGACAAACTGGCTTATATTTTTCTTGATACGTTTTCATCTGAAATGTGCATGTCTTATCAACATAACTGTCTTTCCTTCCTCTTAGCTTATGGCAGCGTTAGCTGCTGTTGGGCCTCCCAATCCTCGGGCAGACCCAGAATGCTGTAGTATTCTTCATGGTCTTGTTGCAGCAGTGGAAACCCTTTGCAAAATCACCGAATACCAGCATGAAGCTCGTACTTTACTCATGGAGAATGCAGAACGTGTTGGAAATAGAGGGCGAATAATCTGCATTACTAATGCAAAAAGGTGTGACATTAATCACAGTCATTCTTTCACTGATGGAATTTTTAAGTTCCTGTTGTGATTTTTATTTTACAAAGCAGGACAGGATTGAACATTTAAGTATATTGCAAATGACCTTTCTGATTTTTTTTTTCCCTTTAGTATGGAGACCGTTGCTTAATTTTAAACAATCATCTCAGTGAAAACTGTTTAAGTTTGCCATCATGTAAATCAGTTTGACTATTTTTTCCTGTCTAGTTTTTCAACTACTTATTTCATATTATGAAGAACACGCTAGAGACAATCCTTATTGAAGTAATTTTAAATAGCTGCTAAGACAGCACAACTGAATAGTGTCTTATTTTTTCCTTGCCATTTATTCCTTTAATTTTGCTATATCTTTTTTATACTGTAGTGATAGTCATGTACGCATGCTTGAAGACTGTGTCCAGGAAACAATTCATGAACATAACAAGCTTGCTGCAAATTCAGATCAGTGAGTATAATCTGTAAATTAAGTTAATATCTTTGGCTTCATATGACATTGTTTATTATAATTATTTCAGATGATTTTAATGTGGTAATATATATTCCTTAAGACTTAAATTACTGACTCAACAGATTTGCCTAGAAGTTTAAGTTTGATTAGATGCAGTTTTTTCCCTCAATCTTCCCTTGGACTTTAAGAGTTTTATCTATTGTTCAGGAGGAAAGGTGATCAGAACCATGTGTGGTGGTGCAAAGAGAGCTGTAATCCCAGCTCCCTGGGAGGGGAAGGGAAGAGGATCACAAATACAAGCCAAGCCTAGGAAACTTATGACTTAATGACAGCCTGTCTCGAAATAAAAAATCAGCTCAGTGGCCCTGGGTTTAATCTCTAGTAGTGAAAAATAGATAAATACATAATACATACAAATAGATAAATACATACATACAAATAATCAGAATGATAAAGTAAAAAATAAGTTTTTAGTATGTTGTTGACTTGTTCTCATAATCTGTATCATAAATTGATGAGATATGCCAATTGTTGGTGGCATCACTCATTGCATACCAAATCAAAACATAATTATGAGTTTAAAAAACTAAAAATTATTGAAAAGGGTAGGTCGGGTGTGGTGGCACACGCCTATAGTCCCAGTACTGTGGAGTCCAAAGCAAGAGGAATGTCGCAAGTGTGAGGCCAGCCTGGGCTACAGAATGAGTGTAAGGGCATATGCACTCCAGAACAAGACCCTGTCTAAAAAACCAAAATAGTAAAAACTGTTGAGACGGAAAACCCTCATTTCCTCTGTATTCATACCGATAGCTGTGTGTGATCCAATATGCGAGTTTTCCCCTATGTCAATCAGTTCAGGCTTGTTAGATAGCAGCAGAGTTTCCTGCAGTTTGGTTATGAAGCTTACCTTCACCAAGTTGGTGCAGACTCTACAGCCTAAGAGTTCAGTCCACAAGTGGTTGTCACTCCCCAGCCTTTTGATACTAGTCTTAAGTAGGGTCCCCAGGTTATTTTCATGTCTGTCCCAGTTAGCTAAAATTCAAACATTCCCCTGATCCCCTCATTTTGACAGTTTTCCGTAATGCCTCACAGAATAGAGGGATGCTTAAGTTTATTGGCCTTTTTTTTTTAAAAAAAATAAAAGATAGATGAATAGCCAGATGAAGATAGATACTTGGGGTGGGGTCCAGAAGGGACCCACAGACAAGTGCTCCTGTGGAGTTGGGGTGTGTGACCCTCTCTGGACTTGGATGTGTTCACCCAGAAGCTCTCTGAATCCTGAACTTGAGGGAGCTTCACAAAGGCAGACTGCATTTTCTGGCTACTTTCCTTCCTGGAGGATGACAGAGTGGGGCTAACAGCTCTCAGGCCTCGCTTATCTTTCTAGGGAGAGCTCCTCTATCCAGGAACTCGGGAAAATCCCAACAGTTACCTTATTAGCACAAAAAGTATTCCCATCACACAGAAGTCACAAGGAATTTGTGTGTCCAGAACCGAGGTCAGACAGCAAAGATTAGTGCAAAAGAAAATGTTAGCACCCCTATTTCTTAGAAATTTATAAGGGTTGTAGGAACTTTATGCCAGAAACCTGAGGTCAGAGATTAAATGTGTATTCCTTTTTGTATCACAGCTGCTATAGACATGCTTGGAAGAGTTGTAATGTGTACCATGATTTAGAATGACTGGTTGTTAGTTTTCTTAGTTTAGATGGTACTATTACTATTACAGATAGGATTGACTTTTCACTAAGAGAAGCATGATCAAATATTTAGAATTGTTCTTTCTATATCAGGTATATGTAGAAAAAGCTAACAGTGAATGTATACAATATAAAATGGAGAATATATAGGTCTTTATTGGATATAGTACTGTTACCTTTTTCGTAGTTTGGAAATTGTGTGTGTGTGTGTGTGTGTGTGTGTGTGTGTGTTTTTGGGGACTGAACACAGAACTTTTGTATTGAGCTACATCCCCAGCCCTTTTTTGTTTTTTATTTTGAGGCAGAGTCTCACTGAATTGCCCAGGCTGGACTCGAACCTGTGATCCTGCTGCCTCAGGATCCCAGAATGCTGGTATTCCCCATCATGTCTAGTTCAAGCTGGAAATTTCAAAATAAAGTGTTGGGGAAAATTTTTTAGCATTACTAATCCTATAGTCTTGGGAATAATCAGTTATAGCAAGTGGTTATTGTTGCTTGATTTTTGTCTTTTAAAAAATGATTAATATAAGGGAAATTAGTGCATGATATTCATTGTCTATGATAATTACTGAATATTATAAAAGTATTCTTTACTTTTTATTCTTTAAGCACACAATATTATCATTTTTTGAGTTAAATTTATATTTCATCTGAACCCAACAGTTACACACTTAAGTATTTAACTTTTGTGTTAACAATGCCAGCTAATTTTAGCAATATACCATTCTGGTATAATAAGTTCTTAGTAGTTTCCCTGAGTTGCTTATATGACATATATTAAGTGAAAATTTTCTCTTTAAGTCTCATGCAGATTCAAAAATGTGAGTTGGTCTTGATCCATACCTACCCAGTTGGAGAAGACAGCCTCGTATCTGATCGTCCTAAAAAAGAGGTAAGTGTAGAAGTACTGAAAAAAAAGATATATGTAACTTATGACTGATGAAATTTATTTTTTCCTCACATTGCCTATATTTTCTATTAAGAAAACATTTAACGTTTTCAAACCATACATGTGGGAAGCATTTAGGTTGATAAACATAAAAACTGTGACAGTTACAGTTTTCAAAGTGTTTTCTGTTTTGCTTGGCTATTGGTATTATTTTAATTATCATGTGTTGCAGAACTATACATGGTTTTTGTTTTTTTGGAGCAATCAAGCCCAACAGCACTCCACTACTGAGCTCTTTCCTCACTCTGTTTTACCTTGGCATAAGGACTTACTAAATTGCCCAAGCTGGCCTCTCACTTGCAGTCCTCCTGCCTTTGCCTCTCAAATAGCTGGTATTGCAGACATGCAATACTATGCCTAGCTCATTTGTATTTTTCTTAACTACTTTACTGAATTTCAGTTATTTTAATAACTTTTTTAATTATATGAAACTCTTATCACAAAGAAACTAAACTTTACACACGTTGTGGGGTAAGTAGTTTCCAGCCTTACCTTTTACTTTTTGAGTAGGTTGAAACAGGCTTTTTAAAGGAGACGACTCTGTCAGTTGTTAAAGGATCCACATCACATTATTCTCCAGCAGTAGTCAAAGCTATGGGGTACATCCAGGCACAGTGACACATTCCTATAATCTCTGCTGCTTGGGAGGCTAAGGAAAGAAGATGGCAAGTTTGAGGCCAGCCTTTTAAGAAGCTTGTTTAAAACAAAATTGTTTCCAGGTTGGGGATTTAGCTCAAGTGGTACTGCACCTATCTTAGAAGCACAAGGGCTAGAGTTCAGTCCCCAGTACTACAAACAAACAAATGAAGAAAGCAAAGTTGTCTCCAGTTTTAGCCAGCAAAGTTCATAGTTCTCATGCAGGACAGCATCTTGATACCAAATTGAATGTGTTAGTAGAGCAACAGTTCGACTTGGCTTCTACTGCTGTTACAGATATTCTAACGGAGACAGGTGGTTCTTGTACCTGCTACTTTGAAAACTCTTACTTTGCTCTGTAAATATTTGTTTTGACATGTATTGTTTATTTTAATTGAATTTTACTTTTTCTAGCCCATGTCCTATTTTTGGGTTAAAGGGGCTAGGGATGTAGCTTAATGGTAGCATGTTTACTATCATGCGTGAGGCCCGGGGTTCAATCCCTAGTACTGAAGAAAAGAAAAAGAAAAATATAGATATATCTGTTTTTGTACTTAAATCAAGGGTATATATTCTTTTTTATTTTTGAGACAGGGTCTCACTTTGTAGTTCAGGCTGGCCCTGAGCTTAGCCTTGAACTCACAGCAATCCTCCTGCCTCCACCTCCCAAGTGCTGGGATTACAAGCATGAGCCACCACACTCAGGCACTGTGGTATGTGGTTCTGATTGCTGGTGGGTGTGAATCTCCACGCCCAGCATTGTGCTATGTGGTTACTGGGAATTGAACTGGAATCTTGTGTTTGCAAAACAGGCACCGGAACCACTGAGCTAATATTTTTATAATATTCATTCACTGAACATACCTGTACTAATTAGAGTTCATTAAATTATAAGCCAGAAACTGTGTGAGCCCTGAATAATATAACTGTAAGTAAATATATCCTGTCCTCTTAAAACTTTAGGCTAGAGTAGAATATTCTTTGATTTAAGTATTTTTCAATTTAGATTTTGTATTTGTATTTATCTACATGAACAATGGATTTAAAGTAGCTTGCAGAAAATACTGTGGAACACATACAATACTGGGCGTGGAGACTCACACCCAGCAGCAACCAGTACCACATATCACAGTGCCTGGCGAGGTGGCTCACGCCTGTCATCCCAGCACTCGGGAGGCAGAAGCAGGAGGATTGCTGTGATGTGAGTTTGAGGCTGAGCTCAGGACCAGCCTGAACTACAAAGCGAGACCCTGTCTCAAAAACCAAAAAAAATACTGTGGAAAAAGATTCATTTTGTGTCAGGTATAAAACTCTTCTGATAAAATTTTTAAAATGTGAAAATCAATAGAAACATCTTATTTTTATCATCAGTAAACAAGATAAGGCAGCTATAAATTGTTTACAATCAGATAAAAATTTCCTCATTTCACAATATATATCATAAATTTAAAACACAATAGCAATGACTTAAAATATCACTTAACTGTAAAACTTCAGACTAGGCTGGGATTTAGCTCAGTGGTTCCGGCACATGCCTTGCAAGTGCAAGGGCCTGGGTTCATTCCTGGTAACCACATACAACAATGCTGGGCATGGAGACTCATGCCCAGCAGCAATCAGAGCCACATACCACAGTGTCAGGCTGGTGGCTCACACCTGTAATCTCAGCACTCGGGAGGCAGAGGCAGGAGGATTGCTGTGATGTGAGTGTGAGGCTGAGCTCAGGGCCAGCCTGAACTACAAAGCGAGACCCTGTCTCAAAAAAAAAATAAAATTTTTTTTTCTGAAAATATTACGGTTAATTTGTGGACCTCCCTCTGAAAAGGTCTAAAAAATGAAAATACTTATTTTTTAAATGAGTTTTAGTAAGATATTGTAGTACCATGTTATAGTGAAGTCATGTTCTGTGGACTTTTTTCTTACATTCTTTTCTGTAGTTGTCTCCAGTTTTAGCCAGTGAAGTTCATAGTGTTCGTGCGGGACGACATCTTGCTACCAAATTGAATATTTTAGTACAGCAACATTTTGACTTGGCTTCAACTACTATTACAAATATTCCAATGAAGGTAGGCAGTTCTTGTCTCTGCTATTTTGAAAGTTCTGCTTTGCTTTGTATAAATATTTATTTTGATGTGTATTATTTATTTTAATTGAACTTTACTTTTTCTTCCCGTATCATATTTTCTGTTTTGCTAGCCCACATTCAGTGTGTTTGACCAGGTCAGTAATACTAAAAAGCAATAAGAAAGGATCACAGAACAAAATTCATTTTTATTTCTAGTAAAAAAATGCTATAGGAGGTTTTAAAATTTTTTTAATAAAAATTATGTTCTATTTGTTTTCATCAGAATGTAACTTGTGTTTTAAATTTTTTTTTCTGTGATTCTTTTTATGACACTTGTGGTATTATATTTCACCTACTTTGTGTATTCTAGTAGATCTTTTATTTTCTATTCTTCTGCTCTTGCCCACCTGTATAATGGTGTTTATAATTAATTCAGTCTAACTACAAAAGAATTACTCATATCTTTGACTTAGTTACATTTTGGCTCAAAAGCCATAGATGTGAGTGAGTCCTATGAATTTTTACAAATGGATTTTCCTAGAAGTCTATTATTACCTATTCATTTTCATCATATTATTGTTGACCTATCTAATATCAGTATAATATCCGGTCTACAGTGGGCTTTAGATGAATTGTTAGTAGAACTGAATATAATTGTAATGATTATATTTAACACAAGTAACTACTATAGCTAAAAGTTTACATTAGCTTTCCTGTAGTCCAGTTTCAGTTTTTTCCCACTATACCATGAACACTAAATTACATGATAAATATAACTCTTTGTGTGTGTGTGTGTGTGTGTGTGTGTGTGTGTGTGTGTTTGTGTGCATGTGTGTGATACTACGGTTCAAATTCAGGACTTTACCCTTGCCAAGCGATAAATATAACTCTTTCATTATTTCTGCCTAATTCTTTTGTCTGGTTGTTTACTAAAAATTTCAGGCCTACCTTTTAAACCTTTGGATGCAGAATCAATTAACAAAAAAATAATATACCATATACTATTGTAGTTGTACTTTAATGTGTATAATTTATTATTTTAATGAGTTAGAAGAAAAATATAGTGAGGACTTGCTTGTTAAATTTGTTATGGTGTGACTCTTCAGTCTTTTGTCTTTTTAATAAATAGATAATTTTGATTTATTTTGTGAAAACAAATTGTTAAACTTGTCTGTTAGTTTGTATTTGCTTTTTTATGTCATTGATATTTACTGCTTCACTGCAAGTATTTAAAGATGCTATTTTTCTCCTTAACACTATTTACTTTCAATTTAAATATATTTCAATTATACTATATTGATATATAAAAAGTAATAGCAAAACAATAAACTTTGAGTAAAAAATATTCAAAAATATTTGGATTAGCCAATTATGTTAATTATGATATTATATAAGAAAATCATTAAATATTTTACATATATGTGTTGCCAATAATTTTTAAGTAGTATTCATAGTGCTGTTGAAAACTATTGCATCTTTAAATAAGTTAATTACTAAGCAAACTATCCCGTTAGTTTAATTATGATTGAATATATTTGACCTCTGTTTAAGAAAAAAGCAAAATGAGTACTTAATTTCATTATTTTGAAAGTAAAACCAAGTTATCTCAAATGTTTTCAATTTTGCTTAAAAGGAAGAACAACATGCTAACACATCTGCCAATTATGATGTGGAATTACTTCATCACAAAGATGCTCATGTAGATTTCCTGAAAAGTGGTAAGAGAAGTAGTGTTTTTGTAAGATCTGTCATTTACTTCTTTGTTCTTTTTTTTTTTGGAGTGGAGATTAAACTCAGGACCTTGTGCTTCCATAAGCTTTCTCAGAGTATGTAACTATGTTATCATATCATTTAGTGATATAGACAGGGAGGAATCTAAAAATATTTTGCTGTTAACTCTTAACACAGTGTCCTAAACTATTAATTAATTAAAAAAATTTTTAATCATAGTGAATATCCTTGCACTGTTTGGCATTTTTCTAGGACGACTTTGTAAAAAGATGTTTTCCCAGAGTTATTTTCCCTTATGAAGCTTATTTTCCAAAATCGTATATGAACTCTTTTGAAGCTTGTGAGTTATTTAATATTGTTAACATTTCTCTGACATGTCTTTAAAGGTGATACCCACTTGGGTGGCAGCAATAGAGAAGGCCCATTTAAAGAAACCATAACCTTGAAGTGGTGCACACCAAGGACAAATAACATTGGTAGGTATTAAAATAATTGAAAGAGAAAAGAATACAGTATATGCTCTTAAAGTATTGTATGAAGGGGGCCGGGGATTTAGCTCAGTGGTTCCAGCGCCTGTCTTGCAAGCTCAAGGGCTCGGTTTCAATCCCTGGTAACCACATATCTATACTGGGCGTGGAGACTCACGCCCAGCAGCAATCAGTACCACATACCACAGTGCCGGGCTCACGCCTGTAATCCCAGCACTCGGGAGGCAGAGGCAGGAGGATTGCTGTGATGTGAGTTTGAGGCTGAACTCAGGGCCAGCCTGAACCACAAAGCGAAACCCTGTCTCGAAAAACCTTAAAAAAAAAAAAAGTATTGTATGAAGGTCAACTAATTTCTTTTTTGTTTTCATTGTTTTAAGGGCTCCATCTACAAGCTATTTTCTTTTAATTGTGGGACTATTTCTTTATATTTTTCAAATCAGTGTTTTCTTCTGTTTCAGAATTACACTATTGTACTGGAGCTTATCGAATTTCACCTGTAGATGTAAATAGTAGACCTTCTTCCTGCCTTACTAACTTTCTTCTAAATGGTAACTTTCATCATTTAATGATTTTACTGAGATTATTGTATTTATACGTGAATAATTATAAATGAGAATATGAGCTCTTAAAGCTGTTTACGTAAACATAGTCTTGCTATCTGTGAAAGCTGTTTTAAAATTACATAATTGAAAATGCCCTTTAAAAGTTTGATTGAGATTTTTTTAAAATGAGGGGAGGTAGTAAGGGCAGCGGAATTAGAAAAAAGGAGAAGATATTTTATGAATAGGTACAGACTCAATGGTGAATGTGATCATGATGTGCATCTAAAATGGACCAATAAACTCAGTAAATGAAAAAAGATTTAAAAAGTAGGACGACTATGTCTGACTTTTTATGAAACTCATTTGACCTTTAGAGTCTAACTTGATTTATTTTGGAAGCTAGAATAATATAGGCCACTTAATTTGCCTACTGAATTTTATATTACAAGGTACATGATTTCATTTCTCTTTGAGTACTTCATTATACAGAAGTATATTTTCAACATTATAGCATATAATTTTTTCTTGTGTGGAAAAAAATTTGTATGCTAAGTTACACTAAGCACAGTTGGAATATCAGACTTGTAAAATACAGATTTAACATTTTACAGATGAAAAAGAACATTCACACTCTTAACAGTGCTGAAGAGGCAGCATTGTGGGAGTAAGCTGCGACTGTCTCCTCCCAAAATGTCTTGGTGTAAGTGGAACCAGAAAATTACCTTGAGTGTTCAGGGAAAATTTTTGTGATCTTGAATAAACTATACCATGAACATACCAAGGACTTGTAGGTTTTTGTGGGGTTTTTTTTTTTTTTTTTTAAATCTGTTCCATTTACTATGTATTCTTGAGGCATTTGAGAGTAAGCTCAGGGTAGAATTCCGATGTTTAGAAATTGAAGTGTAAGCATTCTAAATTAGCAGTGTTGCATAAAATATTGCAGTCGGTGAGGAAAATGAGAAAAAGTCTAAACGTAGCCCTTCTTGATTTTGCAGTAATGGGGAATTATAAGAACCTATTTGAGTTTTATTACTGATAGCATCATCTTGCTTTTGACAGGTCGTTCTGTTTTATTGGAACAACCACGGAAATCAGGTTCCAAAGTCATTAGTCACATGCTTAGTAGCCATGGAGGAGAGATTTTTTTGCATGTCCTTAGCAGTTCTCGATCCATTCTGGAGGACCCACCTTCAATTAGTGAAGGATGTGGAGGAAGAGTTACAGACTACCGGATTACAGTAAGCCTTTCCTATAAGTTTTATGTTTTATGTCTGTCAGTTACTGAGTTTCTGTTGTATAGTAAGAACTGTGAAAAACAGTAGGTTTGGAAGAATATTATTTGTTATTTTAAGTAAGTGAATTTTTTTCAGTACTTAAAGAACCTGTGTATCACTTAACTTCCTTGTTACATATTCTGTGTATTCCGAGAAGTATATAGACACATTGCAGTTTTAATAAGGGAAATTGATCTGAGCTAATATTTTAATGGAATATAATTTCTAGTAATTTAATGGTAGAAACACAGGTATTTTGATGGTTGCTACTTTGAAGTAAATTAACTTTTTTGTTATTGGAAGAAATATACAAGAAAATGGTGTGTGCTTTTGGTAGAAATCCTGTTATTTTTAATTTTAACTTTTCATTCTCCTTCCCCTTTTAATATCTGGTTTTTGCAACTGTATTTTTTTGAGGTGGTTGTAAAAATTAAATTTATTTCTGTAAATATATTTGATATCACAGATGTAATCAGTGTATATAAATTGCAGAATATTACACATTTTAATTGTTTTGACCAGGCATTTCTTTCAAAAAATTTTTTAGTAAAGAGAAAGCTAATTGGTATTCATTGTGGAAAATTTAGAGCATAGAGACGTCTAAAAACAACAACAAAAACCT
>PVIR01043363.1:0-11768 GCA_004026965.1 Petromus typicus
GCCCAGAAAGAGCACAGAGGGAGGGGTCTGGATGAGGGGGGCGGGGTAAAAGTGTCATTAGAAATTCACACAATTAATTAGACCATGCCAGGGACACAGCCCGTCTGCATAACCCATTGATAAGGATGGCAGGGGGCCTATTCCCCAGGCCCCTGTGGGTTACCGCAAGCAAAGCTGATCTTCCTCCTCCCCCTCCAGTCCACCCCAAAGCCGCTTAAATATTTGATGTAAAATTAAAGCTCGATCCAACTTTTATGAGCAGTGTCTGCTGGTGCTGATCGCCCACCACCCCCTCCATCTCCCAAGGAGCCCCCAGCCCGATGGCTCAGCCCGGCCTCCATCAAGGAGTGCATTAGGACAATTAGCACGAACCCACTGGCGCCAATTAGCAGCCAGTAGTGTCTATGTTATGGAGAGGGGCGGCGGGCGCCTGTGTCTCCAGCCGGCCTTCACACTCAATTACATTAAGTGGCGGCTCCGAGCTGTGGTCGGCGGACAGTTGCAGGAGTAATTGTGTCTTCTCCATTGCTGCGGGCGATCTTCTCCCGGCTCTCTGATGCCCAGACTGACTCCTTTCCCTGTCCACTTACATCAATATAGACTCCTTCAAAAAGCAAGGGTGGAGTGGCGCAGGGAGAAGAGGAGGCTGCGGTGTCCGGGATGCAGGAATCTAAGTCACAGTATGGTCCAGGCTGTCACTCCGGGCCCTGACATGCTCCCGGAGCCAGCACAGGGTCTACAATGTGCAGGATGCTTCAAAATGAAAATATGAGACCCGCTGCTCAAGAACAATAAACTTCAAATGGGCCACCCCAGAGCATGGAGCCAAAGGACAGGGTCAGACTGGCCCAGAGCGGGCTCTGCGTGGTTGCACAGGTAGCACATTTGTGAACCTAGACTCACCTAGGGCTTTGGGGATAGGAGCAATCAAATCCGAACAAGCAGGCTGACTTGGGATTTTGCATTTTAATGGAAGGAGAGGGTCAATAAAATGATACATTAAATGGATCAGTAAATTGGCTAGTTTGCAAGAGGGCAGTGTTGCTACAGAAAAGACAGAAGAAAGGAGCAGAGAAGCAAGGGTTGGAGGGCCAAGGATGGGTAGGCAGGACCCAGGATTACGCCGGGTGGGTGCAGGTCTCATCACCGTGTAAGGTTTGGGTAGAGATTGGGAGGAAGTGAGGACAAGTATCCTATTTTTCTAGGAAAAGAACACTCTGGGTACAGAGGCAGCCAGTGCAAAGGCCCTGGGGCAGATACCTGTCTGCTAGGTTCACAGAGCAAAGAGAGCCCGCAGGGTGGTTAAGGTGAAGAAAGTAAGGGGGAAATTAGAAGAAGGATATAGAGGAGAGTGAAACTTGGAGACTGCTCTAACTCTGGGGACTCAGGAAGCCACGAAGGCGCAATGAACAGAGACACACACACACACAGAAAGAGAGAGAGAGAGAGAGAGAGAGATCAAAAAGGACTCTAAGATTATAGGCCTGAGGAACCAAGGTAGATTCAAGGTCCACAGAGGCAGACAGTAGCAGGAAGGGCTGGCCTGGGACAGGGCATGAGAGAGCTGGAGGCTAAGGAGCTCTCTGCAGGCATCTTTTCCTAAGCACTTAGTTTGTGCTCAAGATCCCACAAAAGTCCTCCAATCGGACTCCATTTATATCAGCCCATTTCACAGAGGTGGAAACTGAGTCACAGGTGTGAGCCATTTATCCAAGGGTACCAGGAGCCGGGTGTCCTTTCTGCTCAGAAGTAGCAGCTCTGCAGTGTTACTCACCCATACTGCTTTGAACATCAAGCTCGCAGCTCAGGGCTGTAGCTGGCACTGACACCGAGCCTGACCCACGGGGCCTGCAGGAGTGAATCTTCACAGTCCTCCCAGTGAGGCTGCTCATGACCCTGCAAAAGTCTTCACTCTAACGAGGACATCACCACCTACTCTGCTTTTGCTGCGGGTAGGGCCTGGCCTTTGGGGAAAGTCATCCTAGCTCCTGCTCGCTCCCCAGGGACCTGGGAGCTGGGAGGGACCCACGCGGTCAGGCCCTCTGTGTGCCCTCATTGGCTGGCTTCACTCAGGTGTTCAAGGAGGTTAAATGTGCAAGGAGAGGCTGGTTTGTTTGATCTGACACAGGGTCAGGCTGGTCTTGAACTCACTGGGGTGCCCAGGCTGGCCTCATATTCGAGATGATCTCCCTGCCTCAGCTTCCCAGCGCTGTGATTACAAGTGTACGCCCCCCAACCCTGTACGGCTGTGGATACTGAAGGGAAGGCTGCAAGGTACCCACAAAGCAGAGAGTAAGGGGTCAGAGGTAGGAGGGCCAGTCCCATCCCAGCTGCACAGGGTGGCTCACGACAGCTCACAGCCACCTTCGCAAGATCCCCTGGTATAGACACAACTGTCCCTCTCTGCAGATGCCTCCATAAAATCAAACTAAGCTTGGCTCAGGAGAGCTGCACCACGCCAGCGGGCCAGAGGCACCAGAGGGGCTATGGTTGGCCTTCCCCTTCCAAGCTTGACTCCGAGAGCAGCCTTCCAAACCCGGGCGGACCTGCCACCCAGCTCACATGCTGCTCCAACCCATGACCAGGCCTCAGGGTTCCTGAGAGGGAAAAGGCACTCAGGCAAGTATGGCTCTGTACACCTGAAACTCCAGGACTCAGGAAGCTGAGGCAGGACGATCTCTGCAAGTTCTGCAACAGCCTGGGCATGCAGTGAGGTCAAGGCCAGCCTGAATGGCATCTTAATTCATAAATGTGAGTTCCTAGAGGCAAGTCCAGCCCCTGCCTGCCTCTGCCCCAGCCCCACCTTGGGTTCCAGCACACATTTCTTAGATGCATGCTCATCTCTAAGAGCCGAACCTTTGTGTAATTGTTCTCCCTGTCAAGATTTGGCTTCAAGCATCCTCCCGCTGAGTGAGCAGGAAACCCAGCTGAGGCAAGCACTTGAAGCCTGTTTCTGGGTTACAAACATGGGGCTCTAAGCGGTGATACATTGTAACCCATGAGGGAAACAGTAGCCGTTAGCTTTCAAGAAATGGTTACTGTTCTCCAAGGCAGCTGAGGCTACAGGGGCTGAAGACAAAGTCTGAAGCCTAATAGGCCCGGCGGACAGGAAGCCAGGCCCCAGGGGATGGAGCCTGAGAGGACTGGGGGCGGGGCGCATGCGCTAGGTCCCACTTTTCCTCCTCTCCTCCAGGCTGTCCCTGCTCTCGCACTGTGAGCACTGAGGGCTCCGGATTAACCGCAGCAGCCAGGCCGAGCCGGGACCTGGTCTCCCTGGGAAGGAGCCGCAATGCCATGGGCTTGGCCCATCCAGACCCAGAACCTTCCCCGAGCACCACCATCACCCACACTTGTGATCTGTGCGGAGCCCGCACACACCTGCTGAGCACTCAGAGTGCAAACACAAGGCACACGCCTGTACACATATGACCACACTGCTACAGGAACACATGTGTATTCAATGTTTGCTACATGCCAGGCACTGTGCTGGCACAGGGGCTTTCCTGTCTCCTCCAGCCCTTGCCACAGCTTATGACATGGAGCAACTATTACCTCACTTTGTAGGTGAGGAAATGGAGGCTCAGAGAGGTTCAGGAACTTGCCTAGTGTCACGCAGCTAGTAAAAGATATGAAATAAGATGCTTTAGTCGCAGGTCAACAAATAATGACTTGGGGCCAAGTAAGACCAAATCACCTGCTTTGGTAAATACAACAGTGTTGGGGGACAGCACAGCCCTTTCTTTTCCATGCTGAGGCCGAGCTGAGGAGTGACAGAGACCACGGGAACCCCAAAGCTGGGGATATTCACAATGTGTCAAGAAGTGCTGAGCCGGGGCCGACCTCCAGGTGCATAAGTTTCCTCCCAGAGTCCTGATGAGCAGTTTTCAGAGGCCAGGGTGCTGCTCTGATCCAGCTCCCTCCTGCTTCAGAGTTGAGAGCTCGGCCACAGAAGCTCAAGGTCAAATGGCAAGGTCAGCCGTGTACTGATCTTTCGTGCACACTTAGATCATGCTTTTAATTCACACCAGCTCGGCTCAGGGCTCATACATGTGAATACACACATGCGTGTGCACATCCTCACAGCTATACGGACCCCAGCCTGGCGTGGCCGAGCCTCAGCTCTGGTGGGTTTTCCCTGCACGTGGCTGCTCAGACCCCACAAGCAAGCAGGCTGCCACCCGGCACTGTCTCCCTCCCAGCACCACAGAAAGACGCAGGGGTGGTGGACAGGACATCCCTTTGGTACTGCCACAGGGAATATTTAATTTTTATTTATTTTTCTTTTCTTTGAGATAAGGTCTTGTTTTTGTAGTTCAGGCTGGCCCCG
This sequence comes from Petromus typicus, assembly GCA_004026965.1. NCBI lineage: Eukaryota > Metazoa > Chordata > Mammalia > Rodentia > Petromuridae > Petromus > Petromus typicus. The sequence goes on from PVIR01043363.1 coordinate 4,328, forward strand.
AGCTCAACCTCAAACTCACATCACAGCAATCCTCCTGCCTCTGCCTCCCGAGTGCTGAGATGACAGGCGTGAAAGACCACGCCGGGCACTGTGGTACGTGGTACTGATTGCAAGGCAGGTACCGGAACCACTGAGATAAATCCTCAGCCCAAAATTTTTAATTTTTTTTAAAAACTATAGTAAAAGACATACAAGTGTGTGTTACCAGTGTCACGAGTCACTTTGAAGATACTCTCCTCACTCTGAACAGACTTATCCATCATTCTTGCTACTGCTATAAGCACTCAGACCTGTTTCACAAAGTGGCGAGGACGATGGGGGAGTGTGTCCAAAGTAGAGGGGACATTTTGAAGGAGACTCAAGGTCATCTATTTTTAAAAATTAAACACACACCATAGTTTTAAATCAGACCTCCTGGAGGGGTCAGAGCCTACTTCACCATTTTGACAGAAGCACATTCATTTAAATGCAAAATCCACATTCTTACTCTTCCTGGAAAACCACTGCTCCTGCCAAAGATAAGAAACGAACTAAAAATAAAAACAATGACTCCAAAGCATGAAAACAGAACCTTCCGAATGAGAGAAAATGTTTGCAGAGCATGTGTTTGGTGAGGGACTTGTGTCCAGAATGTAGAAGGAACACTTACAGCTTAATAATTCAAAGATAAATAACCCAGTTGAAATAGACACAGGATCTGAACAGACCTTCTTCCAAAGAAAACATGAAAATGGCCAGTCATGTAAAAAGAAGCGCAGTTTATCAGTCCTGAGAGAAGAGAAAGGCCAGACCCCAGGGATACAACATTTCACACTGAGCAGCACATGTGATAAAAGGGACAGAAAACGAAAGGTGTCAGGAGTGTGTAGCAGAGCCAGGGTCCTGGTACCTCTGGTGGGAAAGCCCCTCGTGAAGCCACCACCGGAAGTGGCCAGGCAGCTTGTCGGAAGTTTGTGACCCGGGAATTCCACTCCTAGCATCAAGCCAAGAGAAATTAAAAGCACAACCACACAAAACCGGCGCATGAACGCTCGCGGAAGCGGTGTTCCTCATGGCAAGAGCGGAGATCCAAGTGCCCTCCCTCAGCTGACAACGGAGTGAGCAGAAGGCGTGGCAGCCATGCCCAGGACTGTTGTCAGGTCGGAAGAAGGAAGGAAGCCATGACAGCTCCCAGGAGTGACTCTGGAGACATCACACTGGGAGAAGCGTGCCAGGCCCTGGACAGAAGTCCAGAAAAGGGCAAACTGGGGAGTCAGACAGCAGACTGGTGGTGGTCCAGGCTGGCCGTTCTGCCTGAGCGTCAGAGGACACTGCCATCACAGGAACCTGGAGTCCAGGCCAGTGCCGGCTTCTGTTGCTCCTATTCCTTTCCATTTCCTTCCTTTCTGCTGGACTGGCTTCATGACTGGGAGCTACAGGGCAACCTCTGGACTCCCAAGCCCACTTCCATGGACAAACGATGGAGTCCAGGCTCCGGGAAGCACCATCCCGGGCCACGTCTCAGGAGTGCTGCCTGTTTCTCCCCTGCCTTTCCCACACAGGAGTTTGGTGTTGACAGGCAAGTAGGTCACTGGGCCATCCAGGAACCGGTCATGACGGCCCATGGCAGGTGATCTGGAATGACTGCTACCTAGATGACATACCTGTCCCTGGAGCAGGGGTAGGTCCCACGCTGGTTCACGGGACTGAGGCTGGGGGATAGCTGGGTCCAAGGATACCATTTAGCCTGGCCACATGGTGCTCTTCTTTTGCAAAATTTGGCTGTGTCCTTTCTCACAGGAAGAGAAGTCCTGTCTACATACCAGGAGCTCCTAAATTCCACACAGAAATTATTCCAGGGCCCGCACATACCTCCTCCAGCCCAGGTCCCCAGTGACAGGCTCTTGGGTGCCAGATGACCTACTGATTCCTAATGAGACTTACTGATTCCTAATGCACCGCAGCCCAGGTTCCTGGTCTGAGACCCAGAGGTGCATGTAGGAGCTGGTGGATGGAAGGGATTGAATAGGAGCCCAGCAGCTCACCTTCCTGTGCTAAAACAGTCTGGGGCCTCAGTGAAGACATCACCAAGACAGGAAAAATGAGTAAACATTCTATGTTTTTACAATGTCAATTTTTTATTTCTTAAAATTTTAATTTATGGGCCAGGAATGTAGCTCAGTGGTTTAAGCATCTGCCTGGCAAGAGCAAGGTCCCACGTTCGATCCCCAGTACCACATATCACAATGCCAGGTGTAGTGGCTTAGGCCTGTAATCCCAGCACTCGGAAGGCAGAGGCAGAGGCAGGGGACTGAACCCAAGGCCTAAGCACCAAATTATATCCCTAGCTCATTTTTTTAAACGTTATTTTTATTTATTTATTTATTTATTTTTTTTTTTTTTTAGGTTTTTTGAGACAGGGTCTCGCTTTGTGGTTCAGGCTGGTCCTGAGCTCAGCCTCCAACTCACATCACAGCAATCCTCCTGCCTCTGCCTCCCGAGTGCTGGGATTACAGGCGTGAGCCACCACGCCCGGCACTGTGGTATGTGGTACTGGTTGCTGCTGGGCGTGAGTCTCCACGACCAGTATGTTATGTGGTTACCGGGGATGGAACCCGGGCACTTGCACTTGCAAGACAGCCTCATTTTTTTATTTTTTATTTTTATTCTGAGAAGTGGGGGTCTCACTAGGTTGCTGAGGTTGGGCTCAAACTTGCGGTCCTCCTGCCTCAGTCTCCAAGAGTGTAAGGCTTATACTCAGTTTGCGTAACATTTTAAAACTTGCCCGTTTGTTTTCTATGACTGCTGTGATAAATTACCAAAACCTGGTGGCAATGAAACAGCCACCCTGTATTCTCACAGATCAGGAAGTCAGAAGCATAGAGTGGGCCTCAGTGGGCCAAGATGAAGGCGAAGCAGGTGAGCTCCCTGCGCTAGTTGGCACTGGGAGCACAGCACGACGAGGACGTGCACAGCTCCTCACACAGCACAGCACAGGCCGGGCGCAGGTGTCGATCCCGCACCGCCAGGGCCTGGGCAGGCAGCGGTGGCGGCAGAACTACTGGAACATGGCCGGCATTATCTTCTCTCACTTTTCTTGCTCTGCCTCACTAGCTATAAAACTCCCTAAAGGGAAGTTTCTGTGTCCACCTTGCTCACACCAGGCAATTACACATGGCAATGGAAAACCCACTCTTGGAAGATGACTCAGATGACTAGGTTTTCTCATGTGTGTAAGACTTGGAACATGGATGTGGAAAGTAGTGCAGTATTTCACATATATCCTTGTGATACTCTTAGCTTGATTCACTTCAACTGAAATTCCTTATTAACACAAGATGGCGGCTGTGCCTTCGGGGATTGCATCTCCTTACCAGTTAGAGAAAGGAGATATAAAAAGACCATCATCCCCTTTTTTATCAAGAAAAAAATGCCTTTTAAAATCTTTACCTGTTGAACTGTTTACTTATCATTATTTCCCAGGGTGGAGTCACAAAGTTCATGGAGCAGAAACAAAGGCTGAGGGAGTCAGTAGTCCCCTTTCTTCACAAAATCATAAAAAAGACAAGAGAGGCCCTGGCAGCTCCGTCCACATGGCTGCTCAGAAAGGCTGCTCACAGTCACATGCTGAGCTGGGCAGAGACTAAAAGTCGCACTCACACAGGAAGCCCGTGGAAGAGGGGAAGCGAGTCTTGAGAATGAAGGGAAGGAGAAAGGGCTTGGAGGTCACCTCCAGGATGCAAGAAGGTGCCGCTTGGCGTCTGGAGGAACCACAGTCCGTTCATTCAGCTTGTCGGTCAGCCTCGTACTTCGTTTCCAGATTCCTGTAGGAAGAACGTGGGCCCTAGGGCCAGTAGGGCGGCCAGCGGAACCCAGGTGTGGCTCGGCGATGTCCGACTCCGATCCCGCATCCGTGGGTTCCCAGCTGGCTCCTCGGGCGGCCCCCTCTTAGCCGGGACAGGGACTCTCCCCTGGCTGCATGCGGGGCTCTGAGAATGCCAGTCGGGCTGTCCACACAGAAGCGAACGTGGGGCCGCCAGGGTCTCCACGGGGAAGGAGGCAGCGCCTGGGGTCTTGTCCTGCTTTCAGTCTTAATTAGCTCTCCTTTGTCCTTGCCCGCTTCCAGAGTTCACCAGTGTTTTGCCCTTGAGCCCTGAGTCCTTGCAAGAAGCAAGATGGAAGCTGAACCGGATTGAATTGGGGCACCTCTGCCCACCAGCTCCATCCCCGGCCCTGGGCTGGGTGTTCGGCCAAGACCTTGTCCAGCCGGGGCATCTGGGTCCAGCAGCCTTTTCTTGCGGCTCTGCAGCTGAGTGCCCAGCCGCTCTTCCGGAAGTGGCAAGGGGCGCATTGTGGCCTTGGCCAAGCGAGTGAACTCTTCCAAGGAAGCCCGGGTTGCTCCTCTCTCTGAGCTTCCTCTGCAATTCAAACAAGGTGGGCTGCAGGCTGGGGGCTGGGGGGTAGAACACCCAAGAAGCACTGATAGAAGTAGGGCCCCCCTTTCTCTCCCTCTTCCGTGTCATTGCAACAAAAGCTGGGAATGCCAGGCTTTCAATACTCAGCGGGTTGCTTATCTTTTAGCCGGATATTTTTCTACATACAACATGGGGTAAGGCCGGATCCTCCGCTGGTGGTGAGGGGCGAGGCAAGTGATGACTGGCAGCAGACTGAGCCTTCTACCCAGCGTGTGCCTGAGGAGAGTTGCTTCCCCCTCTGCGTCTCAGCCTAGGAAATGGAGTGCCAGGGCCCTCATGAGCCTCTGCACGGGTATGTGCTGTTATCCTCCCCAGTTTACAAGTGAGGAAACTGAGGCACAGAGAGGTTGAGTTACCCGCAGCAGGTCACCTGGCTGAGAAGTGGTGAACCTGGGACTCCAACCCCGGAGACCATGTAGGAAAACCCCGTGCCACACTAGGCAAATGGAGGACACTGTTGCCAAACGCTTGGCCACATGCAGCGTCCTAGTTAGACAGGGGATGACGGGAGCAAATAGGATTTAAGAAAAGCCCTTGTTCCAGCCCTGTGGCGCAGAATCCCCCCTCAGTCGCTGCCCTGAGTCTTCTGGCTCATTCTTCAATGCCAACCAACTCCCTCCGGGCCCCTGACTAGAGAGCCGGCAAGAATCTGCTGGAGAAAGCGGCTGCTGTCTAAAAGCGCTCGCTGACTTCCCGACACGCCCTGTCGGCACCCCGCGTGCCCATGACAGCCCCTCCTGGAATACTTTCCAGGTGAGCTCCAGGCCGCCCGGCCAGCCTCTGATCAGCCGGTTCGCACGCAGCCTGCTGACAAGGCCTCCTGCTTGCTCCTTGGGCCCCAGGCTGACCTCTCCCCACTTTGCCAGATCAAATGCAGGAGCAGGGCCGCCCAGAGGGTGTTAAAAGCTGATTTCTCCTCCTCTTAGCAGTGAGAGTTGGAAGGTGGCGACCAGAGGGGAAACATTAAGAGGCTGTGTTTTTCCAGGTGCTGTGACCACGGGGTGGCCTCGTGCAGAGGCGGCTTCAACAGCCAGCAAAAGTCAGCCGGGCCGAGCGCCATCTACACTGGAAAACCAGACCCATTGCTGAATCTGGCTCCAAACACTGTGGCCAGGAAGGACACCAAGCATCTATGCTGAAATACTAATCCCACTGAGCTGGAAGGATTGGACAGACTCCACATGAGGCCCCCTGGAAGTGGTTCCAATGCTCCTGGAAAACAGCAAGAGTGAGAACACTTGCCCAAACAGGACAAATCATCGACGACTGGCAGGGTCCCCTGGGGTCTATCACTGCATGTCTACTATAGCAGTGGGAAGCCCGGGAGGAAGAAGGAGCTGGGAAGCATAGTTTGATTGCAACGTTAGACTCATCTATTCTCAAACCTCTCTGTCATTTGTTTGTTTCTATTCTCTTCTTCTTCCTATCACAGCAAACTAGTTCTATTTTCAGGGCTATCTCTGACTGATTGGTTGTGACTGGTTCACAGGAAGGCTTTAGGGTCAGGGAAGGATTCAGGGTGAAAGAGTGTTGTGATCCATTAGTGATGTCTGCCATGGGTGAAGCCATGGGGAATGACAACAACATGACGCATATTTTCTATCCTAGTTATCTGCAAAAAAGGAAATGGCAAAAGGAGAATGACACCAGAAACAAAGAAAAAGTCAGACAGTGTGGAGGCAAATACTTGGACTCTTAAAGCTTTAGAAGCATAAGGCAAGACACTTGCCATGAGCAGACCTGCTTCCAGTTCTCCTCAACTCTTCTTTTGCATGAAGGGATGCAGAACTGTCTCTGAGGAAGTCACCCAGGAGAATATCTGCCCCCTAGACATATGAATGGAATACGTCAAGCCCTTGCTTCCCATACTCCATGTGGAATATTGACATGATAATCACTCACTCAGAGATGCTCATGAGTAAATTCATTTCCTGGGGTTACTGTATAAAATGACCACACACTGGGTGACTTAAGCAACAGAAATGTGTTGCCCTGAAGGTCTCAGTTTCCCCCTCGACTGAGGGACAGTCTTTTCCATGCTTCTCTCAAAGAATTGCAGCCGCAGTCCTTGTCCTTGTTGTAGGGCCACGTCTTCTGATCTCATCCCCCATTTCCACATAAACTTCCTCTGTGCATCTCCTTGGGGGACACCTGTTCTGTAGGCCCCACACAGGTAATCAAGTATGTTGCTATCTTGAGACCCTCAGTTCAATTCTACAGACCATGACCCTTCTCTCAACACAGTCCTGTGCACCCTAACCCAGTGTGGACATGTGGTTGAAAGAGGGGAGCCGCACCCTAGACCTCCTCTTAGGATATAAGGAATGCTTGACTCCTGGTACACAGCTTTGCTTAGCATCTTTCTTGAAAAGGTCAAAGTTAGGCTCTAAGAGGGGAAACCAATGTGTCTGGTCCTCTTTATTCCCCGAATCTTGTAGTACCTTGGAATCTGCCAAACTCCAGGTGGACACAAGGGTGGTATCCAAGTGTCTTTATGGAAGCAGAAGTGGATGGATCGAGGATGCCTAAGTGTCTTGGATGCCAGGGGACAGACAAAGTGAGACACGGAAGAAGGGGGAGCCCTGAGACGTGCACTGCAGAAGGAGCTGCTAGGGACAGTGCAATTCCCATTCGGGGGGGGGGGCTCGGAAGCATGTGGTGTGGGCCCCAGGAGTGCCGCTCCAATGGGCCACTCTCTTTGCAGGGATTTCACTATCATGGTCCCAGTTATACAGTCAACCATGGTGAAAAAATACCAAATGAACGATTTTGGGAAGAAACCATTCGTGAGTTAAAAGCACACATTGTTCCGAGTGGAGCAGTGAAATCTCACTCATCATGTTCCAGCCTTGATCACTGAGTAGCTGGGTTAGTTGTCACAGAGACGTATAATCTCAGTTTCCCAGTGCTGTAGACAAGCAATAGTGCTTGGGGTCCTGCATAATGGTTCCCAGGTGCAAGAATAGCGATACTGATGGTTTTTATTA
>PVIR01043364.1:0-11770 GCA_004026965.1 Petromus typicus
TACATTAAATATACACATCATGATTGCACTCCATAATGGGGATTTGTACCAGTATAAGACACAACTTAATTCTCATTTTTTCCCATAGCCCCACCCACCCTACCACCCCCCCATATATATAAAATTTGTTTCCTTACTTTTTTGTTACAATCTCAACATTGTCCCCTTTCACCTTATTTTACATTGAGCATTTTATATTGTTAATAATCTTTTTTACTCAAAAATGACACACATAAAAATAAAAGGAAGATGTAAACCACTTTAGCATTTTAAATGTTTATTTAGGTGATGTATATGACTTGTATATGAGTGTATAGTGTGTCTGCACATGAAATAATTGTTTCTTTAGTTATAATACTACAAAAGACACTCCCAAAATAGTATAAGACAAATGTTCAGCCCACCATAAACTCTAAATCATACAAAAAAATTCCAAGTGGAATGAAGATTTATTATGGCACAAAAAAAATATAATTCTGACCCCCTATGACAGCTCTTAAATAACAGCTAAAACAAATTCATACACATTTATATGTGAAAGTAAAAACACAATTTCCTGTTTACTTAAAAGTGGACTTCTGTGTTATACACAAGGGCAAATTAGTTGAAAATAATGACTTCATTCCCATATTTAAAGAACTCACCAATAAAGACAAATACATACAAAACCAATTGGTGACTAATTATATTATGAAACTATAGTCGTTAGAATCCTTTAGTTTGTGAAAACCCATCTTTTAATTATCTAGAAAAATGGATAGTTGTATTTTAGTTAGCAACCTTTGAAATGGGCTAGATTTATTATTCTTTTATATAGTAAAAAGAAAAATTAGTAGTTTATCACATGTTAACTTTAACTTTTCTATAATTTTATAGCAAGTTTATTACATAAACTGTACAGGGTAACCCTTACTTAACTGATCAAGAATGTTTTGAATTAAATCAATGAAAGAACAGTTAACTGATAAAACTTAAGAGAAAAAATAAAAAAGAACATTTCATAATAGATAGTATATGGTTTTCTTGAAGAAATTACAAACTATCTTTCCTTAAAACAATACTAGTATCAGTTAAATAACAATTCTGCTGCAAATGACATTTGAGGTAGAAATTAAGAAAGAGAATATAACAAGGAGATATTTATAAATAAAATAAGAACTGAATCATTTATGAAGCCTAGAAAGGAAATGAACTAAAGATCAAGTGTCAAGGATAAGCTTCATCCCCTATTTTATTAACATGTATTTAACTGCTACTTATGAAGCTCTTAAAGTACAAGTGTGAAGAATAGAAAGATGAGTGGCTGGGTGATGCTCAAATGAATAATTTATTAGATAGATGAATAGATGGCTGACTTAACAGATGAAGAGACAAAGGTGCATGTAGAACATGCTGGAAATGCTCCTCAAATTAGTAACGTCAATATGGTGAAGGAATGTGGTAAGACTTTACTCATGTGTTTTATACATGTCAGTGTATAGTACAAATGAAAAAAAAGGATTTTTCTCCGTGGTTTTGTTCATTTTTTTTCTGGGCTGATGTACTCCAGTTAGAAGCTCTAAGGCAGGCGTTTTAAGTTATGGTGGCCTGTAACTGTCATCATACCAGAGCTGCCTCCTGCTCAGTCATGGTATAGCATAAATGGACACAGCATCTTACGAGGGCATCACCGGGCATAAAGATTACCCAGTGTCCATTGCGCCTAGTGGCTTCAGAGGTTATGGCTTGCCCTCATTTAATATTTGTACTAAAAATCTCACCTGCTTAATTGCAGTTGCTATCATAAACAAAAATGAACTTTAAGATTAACAAGTTTTTGCTATGGGGTTGTGAAAAACATGAAAGTCAAATTTAGTGTTTAAGAACCTGCACCTTGCTTCTTTCATTCTGCATCATGTATTTATGGGTAATGCATGAATTTTGATAATATTTAGCTTTTTCCCATATCTCATGTGCATTATATTTTAAAACCCAATGTTTTTGCTAGGACCATATCTCAAGATCATTTTTCTTATCAGTCCCATGTATTGTTCTTCTGAAAGTTTCTGATTATTGTTTTGGCTACATTTTTTTTTTTTTGACTGAAAGAAAGGGATGACAAATCAAGAGCTTAGGTTATTTGGAAAACAGTGCCCCAGTTTCAAAAGTAGCACATTTCCTGTGGTCCACGTTCCTAATATAGTGTTTAACAGTTTTTAAATTATTTTATATACAATGTTGAGTATGCATTTATAAAAAAATAATATTTTATTCTTTTAGGTACTACGATTGACTTAAAATAATTATTTCATGGAGTATTTAAGCTTGTGTGCGTGATTCATTTTATTCCCCATTATATTTTACAAGAGCATACATTTTTCTACAAATGTTCCAAATTTATTTTCTTTGTAGCTGATTAATATCCCATTATGTTTAGATATCACATTTTCTTTATCCCATCTATTGCTACATCAGAAACATAGGCTGCTTCTAGCAGTTAGCTGCTATGGACTGTGTGTTGTGCTGCTATAAATGTATGTTTAAGTCAGTGCTTACTAGAGTCAGATATAGAAGAGGACAAGAGACCTGGCAGTGCTCCACGAGGCCTGAAGAGTCCAGCTGAGGAGCTGGATCCCATGCCAATGTCCTTCAGGAGTCCAGCCAGAGGCCCAGAGCCCACAACAGTGTTTCGTGAAGTCCCTGTCAAGAGTAAGCACTTCGAAGGCCCAGGAGACAGTGGCAGAGGTAAGAGTCTGCGCGCTGAGATAAAGGGTTGTATGAGAAGGCGGAGGGATCTGCATCGGAGCTCCGCATCGGAGCTCAGGTAGGGCACGCTCCAGGCAAAGGTGCAGAAGATGACAGCACCCGGCCTGGCAACAGCGAGAGTCCGAGTTCCTCCTCCGTCCTTCAAGACAGCCGAGTTCCAGTCAGGAAAGCACACTCATCGAAGCTTCCCTGCGAAGTCAGCACCGCTAAGTCCTCCACCACTTTTCTCCTTCTATGTCAAGGCAACAACCCTCAGTTAGGTCTTCCACACCCAGAGCCACGCTGACTCAGTTCAGCGGGGTGCCCTCACGAAAACTGACCATTAGTTAATCCACAGCTACCAGCATGTACTGGTGCAGTAGAATGTATTACGAGCTTAGGGGACGATAGCTCTAAGTGGGATAGCTAGGTCATGGCTCTTGATTAGGCAGAGTACAAACAAAGAGAAAATACAAGGGGGTAGAAGACAAGGGGATAGGAATTGTCCATGAGACTAAATCCAGGGCTGAGGAGAGAGGAAAAGGAAATAAGTGAGATAAAGTTATTCCAGACACAGGAACCCAATAACCCCAAAAGATGTAAGCATTATATACCATAAATAGGAGCTAAAATTAACATCAACAAGACTGAAACAGGGAAAAGGGAAGAGAGAAAGAGGAAAAAGAAGAGGAAGGGGATGACAAAAAGAAATAAGCTGTGCTATATGCATGTGCCACTCTCCAAGGTAACTATCAAGAGTGCACACTGCAAATGTACTCAGAACAAAAGGGGCAAATCTAAATAATCTAGTCATTAATTCAATGTTCAGAACTTGTTCAAATTCAGTAGACTGTTCCAAAAAGAAAGCATAATTTATAGCATTATTATATAAAATGTGCATTAAACTTTAGCTTTATTAAAAGTAGTAGAGTGCATATCTGTGCATATAAGTTTTTTAAATCTCAGCTTTACTACTATTAATCAAAACAGAATGTAACTTATTTAAGTGAACTGGGAATTCTCAGTATATTTATACTTCATGGACTTTTGATTTTGTAGCAGTTATTTTATATAGAACTTATTTTCAACAAAAATCTTGTTTAATCATTTCCAAAAGTAAATTATTTAATCTTTAATGTTGAAACTGAATTACTTATAAAGATATTCTTAGTCATAAATGATCAATATTGATAGTGTCACAGATTAGATCAAACAAAATGCATTTATGATTAACTTGGCAATTTTCAGTTTAAATCATCTGATCAGATGTAGTGAATCTGGCGGCTCTTCAATGTTTTCAAAGTTCAGTTGCTAATGGAGGCAACGTATTAGCAGCTGATGTTGCCATTTTATCACGATAGTGAGAAAACTTATGAAGGCAGATAATTGGAAGAACTGTTACTTGATGTAAATAAAAATGTATTCTTATATAATATTAAGCTAGATAGGCCTCTTAAATCTACAGGTGTTAAGTAATTACCTCTACAGTCACATTTAAGTATCAATTAAGTTTTGAAGTAGATATTGATGTTTTGCCAGCCTGTTTGTGCTTTTTCATTTTTATGCAATCAGTAATATTAAGATAGACCCTGGTTAGATGATAAATGGCAAGGTTTAAGCTAGCTTATATTTGTTATAATTTACATTAGGAAGCAAAATCCACTACTAATAGTTGATTCACATTCAACTTTTTATTAATGTTTTAAATATACAGTAATTTCAAAATTATATTAAGTAGCTGTCCATTTATACCATGAATATACTGCAAATTCCCTTTACATTCAGAGTACATCCATGAGATTAACACTGTATACATGTTTGATATGTTCTAAAGGACTGCTTCATGGACATATTTCACAAAAACTTAACATGTGCTGCAACAGTTTCACTTCTGATCCTACTGACTCTGACAAAAGTTGTATGTATCAAAGGCCATGCATATCTCACAGACCTCTTAAAAACTGGCCACAGAGCTGCAACATGGAGTATATCTACTGATAACTCTGTGAAATGGAAGAAACTATCTGTTTTCCTGTTTATTGTGTCAAAGGATATTTATTTTAAAACTGTGCTTATATTCGGTCTACAAAGAAGAGTGTATCTATTCTATTACTGTTATAGTTGATGTGCACAAGTTAGTCCTATGTTGAGATGAGTATCCTCTCCATGCATTTTCCACAGTGCTGGACAGGATCAAGTTATAAATTCCACTGACGATCTACTGACCAGTGTAACATATTTTGTGTAATAACTTTGAAGCAATAAACAACCCATAAAACAATGCCAGTTCCTATGAATGACAAAACAAAACTAAACCAAGTGTCTAAGGTAATTACTTCTTACTGAAGCAAAATGTCCACCGTGCACAACTTAAAGGAGGAAAAGGTTTTTCTAACTATGTTTATAGAGGTTTCATCGCATAGCCAGCTTGTACTCATGCAGGGTGGCTGGCACAGGGGCATAGCAGTGAAGTGCTGCTCATGGTATTGTTGCAGGAAGCAGAGAGAAAGCGGGAAGAAACAAGCCTTCCAGACTGCACACCTCTGACCCACCTTTTCCAACCAAACCTCACCTCCTAAAAGCAAGTCAACTGACTGTAAGCCTTCATAATCCAACCACCTCCCATATTCTCATAAAACTTTGAGGAACATTTGGGTATAAACATTACTCCAAATCTGTAGCAGGTACAAATAGGATGTTTGGTACGTCTACGTAGAATCAATTTTCACATAGTTTCTTGAAAAAAACCTTTAACCAAGAATTTACAGAATAGTTGGAAATTTATTTAACTGTATCTATAATTTAATGAAATGGTTCATCTAGGACATTAATGTGCTATGCTTTGAAATATTTAACTGCAGAAATATATTCATTTTTAAAATATGTATATTTTCAAAAATTAGCCATGCATGAGGCTTCATGTTTGCAAAGCTGTTTCCTTTGTTCTGACCACCTGGGAGTCCAGACCCACAAAGTTCTAACAAGTGTAACTACTGCTGGTGGGCTGGCTGGCATTTCACATATCCCTGGTAGATCACTGTGTTGTCCTGTGTGGGACACACCTCTAGGATGTAAAGTAATACTCTTCTCCACCACTCTTCTTACCACTACTTAAAAAATTAAAACTTATGTATTAGCAGGTACTAACTTTCTCTGTCAGGCACTAAGCTAACTAAGCTACTTATACAATCATCTGGCAAATTTGCAAAATCATTATCAGGCAAATTTATTAAAACCAAAAAGCATAGAGACCTCTGTTGGCAGTGCAGTAACCAGATTGCCTTTCCATCGGCATCAGAAAGAGGAATATCATGGCAGCTGAATGAGAGTATCAGAAGCTACCTTTGGGGAATCTCCACACTGATCTCCATGGTGCTGCACCTGCCTACATTCCCACAAACAGTGGAGAAGGGTTTCTTCCTCCTCGTAGCTTTGCCAGCATTCATTGTTGGTTAATTTTGAAGTAACAGCCATTCTTCGTGGAGTGAGATGAAATCTCAGTGTTGTTTGTATCTGCATCTCTCAAATGACCAGTGCTTCATATGCTTCTTAGCTGCTCTTACTTCTTCCTCTGAAAAATGTTTCTTCATCTCAAATGCTCATTTTTAATTGGGTCTTTAAATTTTGAGGGGTCTGGTTTTTAAGCTCTCTATATATTCTACATAGTAGCCCTTTGAACATCAGCTAGTGATTTTTTTTTCCATATAGTTAGAGGTCCCATTTGACCCTGCTATTCCCCTGCTAGAAATATGCACTAAAGAATTAAAAGATTTACATCACAGTGACATATGTGCACCCATATTCAAAGAAGCTGAGGTTGTGATAGCTAAATCTTAGAAACAAACCAAATGCCCATCAACTGCAGACTGAATAAAGAAGATGTGTTTTTTATTAATAAAGTGGTGTATTACTCTGTCACAAGAAATGATAATTTTGAGCCATTTGTACTCAGACAGATATATCTTGAGGAGATACTCATAAATGAAATAAATAGGTCACAGATGTGTGAATTCCATTTCTTTTCTCTGGTATGACAATCTGAAAATGTAAATAAGTTCTAGAATGTATGATAGATATTGTGAAATAGATAATATTCAAAGGGAAAGGGGACTAAGGGTAATTAATGAGGAGAAAGGAAAAATGTGATAGTAAAATAAGAAACTGCATATGTGTATAGGAATTGTGGATGTAGGGTGGACAAGGGAATAGTAAAAATAATAATTAAGTCATGTCATATACTGGTACAAATTCTCAATGTTAAGTGTGTTCATAATGTGTATATAAAATGTACCATTAAAGAATTCAGTTTTTTAAAAAATCTAGTCTGAAGCACACATTGGTCACAGTCAGTCTTTATAGATTTAGTATCACGTAAATGTCAATACTGAAGGTGATAGAAATGAGGAACTATCAATATTATCCTTAGAAATATATTCATTCTGTCAATAGATATACTCTTCTCATCAGTTTCCCAGAGAGATGCTAAAATATATATAACTGAGCATAAGTACATGTTTCCTTTTTTTAGGATCATCAGTGTAAGATGTGTAGTACCATTGTGGAAGGGAAGTTCTGTAAAACACACAAATCATTCTCAGCCATCCTGTATCTACAGGTAGAATGTATGCATGCATGCATTTTCTCATCAAAATGTTTCCTGTTTTAGAAGACTATTTTATTACTCATTTAAATATTTGTCTCATTTTTCTTGAGAGAAACACATGGAAACATGATTAAGCTAAAAGATGAAGGCAGTTAGCAAGGAAAACACCCATTTTTCATCACTTGAAAATTTTACAAAATTCCTTTATAAATATTACCAAACACCTTTGGTAATAACCTTTTGTACCAAACAGCTTTGCTGATTTTAGTATGCCACTTCTAACCTGTATGTCAAAACTTTCATGTGTAAGAATAGTTAGTTTGATGGTGAAATGCACTTTTACTTTTTTTTTTCAGCTGAATAGTATTCATACTTAGGATTTATAAAATGGTTTCCATGATCTACTAGAACTTTAAGAATATATATGTAGTATTTTATGTAATTATCTAGTTAAGTATTAAAATTAAATGTGAAATAAATAATTGAATAAGAAGTAAAATTTCATAGTATTATATATTCATACGTTTTATTCACTATATATTTTTGTTTTGTTTATTTTTTTCTTTTTAGTCTATGAGTAGCATATTTATAATTATGTTAAGGTGACTTTTATACACAGATTGCTTAACTGATTTCCTATTTAGGAGAAAAAAAATATTAAGCTCTCTCACTACCAGTGCTCATTTACATTTATAAACATCAGTCCTTTCAAGTTAGAGCAAGTGTGATTGCTTTAAACGTGAAAATAAAAATTGTTTTGGGAATTATTTCTAACCAGAATTTTTTGCTGTACTTCTTGTGACAGAAATGCATATGGTGACCATTATTTGATAATTTTTTCTTTACTGATAAATTTCAAGGCCCAGAACAATACAAAGCAAAATATCATGTCACACACAGATACAGGATACTCTGTGTCTTTCCAGATCTACCAGTCACCTTTGTCATTGTGAAAGCAATGAGAAATCGGATGCATTTCCCAGATGGAGGTGATATGCTCTTTGAAGTGGCTTCCAGACAGGAAAATCGGTGAAGCATCACCAGAGCATGGAAAATCTCAAAGAGGTTGTTCTCCTGGATTGGATGCTTTTCCTACATCCTCTCATCAATGTTAGCCTGAAACTTACATGTCTGATTATGTCTCGCCATTATTTTCCCTAAACAAGATGGAGGAGTTCAGCACTATCATGCTTATAAGATGGTAAAAGAATTGCTTACATGAATCCTTGAGCCTTTTGAATTCCACTGAATAATAAGTGGTCACCTGAACAAATATTCTCAATAGATTTTTCAGGGACACACGGTTTCTTAGTTTTCTTTCCATATCCTTCATCTTCTTCAACCACAGTACCATTGTTGCATGTTGACAATATTCTCCCCTCCATCTTTTCACATCAGTCCTATTAGGTCTCCTCAGAATCTGACTAAAGTAATCTCTTTTTGCAACTCTTCTCATATCATTGACATTGGGTTTGCACTCAGTAAGGCTGTCCTAAATGCATCATTTCTGTTTTGATATAATTATATTAAAATCACAGGGAATTTATAAAAGTTACCAAGAAATGTATAATATTTTGGGCCAAGAAGGTCATTGACCAAGACAAGAAAAACGTGAGATGATTTCAGACCATCAGCTCAATCTTTCATACTCATAAGGGGTATTTCAAGAACAAATGTATTCCACACTCCACATGAATTTCAAGAAGTACCTAGAGCCCAAACCTAAATTACATTCACTTTGTCAGGATTTACTGCTATGTAGGTAACATTTCTGTGAACAGCATGAGTGATTAAAATTTGTGTTTCTGTTTAGAATATATACATTTGAAAACTTGTTTACAAGAAAGTCAAACATAAGTTTGATCTTCAGTTGAATCTATGACTAGTAGATACGAAAAATTTTCAGAGAGAATGCAGGTATAAAAACAAAAGTAAAAATATTTTCCCTGTTTATCATGTATGTGAAACAAAGTATCTAAAAGAGTCCTTGTTACCCAAAACATCACCAGCTCAGGTTTTTGCCCAATACCTTGTAATAACATTATTGCAAAATGATTCAGTTCCTCGTTTTCAATTGTATTTCCATTCATTCATTTGTGAAAGTATTTTCTGGACGTGGTACATTTGAAGGCAAAATGGTAGCCTTGACAGTCATTTCACTCGTGATTTTAAAAAGTAATTCCCAAGTAAAGAATAGTTCAAAATACTGCAACAAGTCAGAGATATCATTGGCAGTTGTGCTGGTAAAGTCCTAATTTGATGTGAAATCAAGTGGATTAGGTAGGGCTATTTCCATTAGAATCTGATAATGGAAATCTGTCCATGGCTTCTTTTGTGACACTGTCCAAAATTATACAAACTGTCTATTATTTAAAATAATATTCCTCTGATCAATCTTCTGGTAACACCCAGAATGTTAAAGAATAATGCAGTTCAAGAATAATGTTAACAGTATATACACAAATGGTATACTTTGTTTAGGATTTGACGTTTTTAGCAATTGATAAGCATCATAATTTGTAAATGAAAATACTACTAACACTAGAATGGTATAAGTAAAATTGTGTGTTTTGTACCCAAAGACTATTCCTATAGTAAAGCAATGCAATAATAATAAAAGAAGATATTTTCTGACAAAATTTGAGGGATAAAGTTAGGACTCTAATTGGCAAGTTATACTGGAGTCACTCCAGCCCCTAAAAACATTGCCAGTCAGGAAAATAGGAAGTAGAGTTAATGACTGGGTGAGCAGACATCAGTTGGGAAGAATAGCTGCTTATTTCCTTTTCTAGAACCATAGCTTCTCAGGGAAAGTAATGTGAATTTTGCATTTTAGTAAGTTCATTGCACAGCAACAAGACACACCAAAGAATGTGACAGTTAATCATATATATTACTAAATGTGTAAAAATGTTGGACACAACATACCAGAGTACTTAAGAATTATAAATAAAATTAGTGTTTTAAATTATATCCCCAGATTACTAGTGTGGCTGCATCAAGGAGCAACGTGGGGGAATTAAATTCTACTAGCAAATTGTATTCCAAGAAAAAAATACAGGAAAAAAAAGGCTGTGTTGCTAAGGATGAATATGGCTCATGAAATTACAGAAGCAAATTCTCAAATGAAAGAGTAAGCACTCTACAACCATACCACCCTGAATACATCCGCTCTCACTTGATTTTGGAAGTTAAACAGGATCAGGCCCAGTTAGTACGTGGATGGGAAAAAGTAAGCAAATCTTATGAAGATTTAGGTTTTATGTTATCCACCACATCTTTCCCTTCTTCACCTATCTGGAAAGATTGTCCTAATTTCACCTACTTTTAAAATATATATTTTTTTATTTCTGCATTTGCTTGCATATTGCTGCTAGTTGATTTGGGAGGTCAAATGGATGAATATAAAGTAACTGCTTTACAGATGTACAGGTTTAGCTCTCCTTAACTGCTAAAGGTTTGCAGCCAGCCAGTGATATTGTCTGATGTTAGAAAAGAATTCTGCCTTTAATATGCAAAGTGATCAACAGTGAAAGCTTTGAAAGCTTTGAGAAATCTTAATTGGAGTAACTGTGTCTTGGTTCACATCTCTTAATACACAACTGCTTCAAAATTGTGTAATTTTTTTTGTCCTTGCAATCAGTTGTCTTTTACATATCATTGTTACCTTTAAGTCTCAATGACAAATGCACATTATAAGAATCAGTGCAGAGTCACTGGCTTTTTCAAATATTTTCACAATATTGGGGCTAAGGAGAGTGTGATTCCTGAAAATATTAGCACCTCTAAAAAGAATCCATTGCACTTGTCAGAACAGAGGGTCCCTGGATGACCTAGATGAATATATTCTTGCCTTGGTTCTTCCTGTCTTCCTGTTTCTGGATGGGTGATGGACTGGACAGTCTTCCCCACTATGCAATGAACCATGCTGTCTCTTCCGGAAGTCAACCAACCCTGGATTGAGCAGTCAGATCCATGAGCAAAAATAAATCTCTCCTTTGTGTTGCAAGTAGCCAGTATGTTGTCCTAGCAATAGGAAAGTTATTAGGAGAATTTCATCTATGTTTTTTTTTTCTCTCAGAGACTTTATTTTATACAAATTTAAATTGTAAGGCTTTGTTATTTTCACTAGGAAAAAAGTAATAAAGAGTACTCTTACCAAGAGAAATTTAGCTTCTAATAAAAATTAATGCCTAATTGCAAAGATAATATGTACCAATAGTCAGACTTTAGTTTTTCCTCTCTCCTTGAAAGGACGGATTGCATTAAGAAATCTATTTTATTTTCTTAATTGTGTAGCTATGCTTTTGTTCTTTAGGTCAATAAAGATCCTTTTAGGACTCTTTCTAAACCTGATAAAATATCAATAATAGGAAGTTCAAGAAGAAATTGGTGTGTTATTGAATAATATTCCAAAGTCTTAGTTTAGAATCCACTTATAAT
>PVIR01043365.1:0-11777 GCA_004026965.1 Petromus typicus
TGGCCCCTATACAAGCGACAAAAACTTTCCTTCCAGATGAATATCTGGAACTTGTCACAACTTGACTGGCTTTCTGGACTGTCATAGATGGATCTAGGGCACAAGACCCTCACGTAGGTGCAATGGTCTATGTGCACATCTCTGAATGGGCTTTGTCTTCCTCTTGCTTGTCTTTCTCAGGGCTTTATCTCTGGAATTTTTTTTATCTTTATTGGTACATTAAATATACACATCATGATTGCACTCCATAATGGGGATTTGTACCAGTATAAGACACAACTTAATTCTCATTTTTTCCCATAGCCCTACTCACCCTACCACCCCCCCATATACATTTTTGTCCTAGCATTGTATGTTATATATTGTGCAATAGAAAATTCTCAATGTAAAATAAGGTGAAAGGGGACTATGTTGACATTAAAATCTCTTTTATCCCTCTCTTTTTTTATTCAAATCTTTCTTGGTACATTATGAATACAAATCATCATCACATTCAGCACTGAGAGTTTGTACCAGAATACGACACCACTTGATTCTCATTTTTTCCCCTTCCCCCACTCACCGTGCAACCCCCCACTCCCCTATACACATGAGCTTTATTTTTAATCTTAATGGAAGTTTAACATAATTACTTCAAAGAGTTGCTCTGAAAGTTACAAAAGACTATGCTCACATAATATCCAGTATAAATATTCACTAAATTTTATGAGTACACTTATGAATTATTCTTCTGTAAAGTCTATAGTATGCAAAGAATTATTTTAAAGCTAACATTTTCTTTCCCTGGTGATCCACTGTGAGAGAGCCAATCTTTTAGGTAAGTACTGGCAAGTTTTCTCCTAGTCTGTCTCTGTCACATGTGATTGAACAAAAAATCTTTTACTGGCCATTCATGCAGTGATGAGGGTCGGCCAATATTCGATGTCAGTATTTCCATAGGCTCTTTATCTATTTTATTCCCAGCTCTAAACATAACTGATTCTTACCACTAATTACTTTGAGATATGTTTTAAGTTCTTTACGGTTCAAACGTTTTACAGTCTAATCCCTATTTCTTTTCTGGAAGAACAAGAAAATTCCTTCTGGAGGAACAAATACTTTTCACCTGTTATGATTCTGTTAATTTAAAATGGAACTAAGAAAGGGAGTGTAAGATAATATGATGGTGTTACAGGAATGCTGGGGTCATGCTCCACGTGGTGAATAAAACAGGACAGAGAATACAACCAAATTTATTTAAAGGATATAAATATAGAGAAGTAAAACTCCTGCTAGTTGGGGTGAGGTTCTGAGTAGAGTACCCACAAAGGCTCTTCATCTAGAGATTTTTTTAAAAGGAATTAGAAGGAGCTTGTGTGTTGTATAAGCAATATGATCTGTATCTGATAAGAGAGGTTCATGTATTTTAGGGACCAATCTATGCACTTTTTATGCTGTCCATGCAGGGCCCAGCTCTCGAACCAAAGGCCTGCCCAACTGCTCTGAGGACAGTCTCAGCTCACTGGAAGACACCTGGAAGATGTTTTGTATGATATTCACAGAGGGTTGTGTCTCAGCAGATTCCATTTTGGGCTTCTCAACTTCCTTCTGGGAATACTAACCTTAGTGCCTAATAGATACTACCTTCTCTCTCACTGACTCCTGTTACAGTGTGAAGTTCTTCCACTTTAATAAACTATGGGCATGCATATTCTGGTTTTATAAACACATTTTAAAAAATATGTTAAAACATATTTTAAACCATACTAATTTGTTTGCATGTAGTCAATGGCCCCTTCTTCACTGCAAGGTTCCAATTAAATACTCCTAAGTGCTGAGAATGGTGGGACATGCCTACAATCCTATTACTCAGGAGGTTCACAGTGAGTTTGAAGCCAACCTGGTCCGTAAAGTGAAAGAATCCACATGGTGAAACCTTGTTTTAAATAAATGAACAAACAAACAAATAGTCATGATTGAGACCAAGTAACCTGCAAAACCTAAGATCCATATTACATGGCTTTTCAGAAGAAAAGTTGAGCAATGGCTGCTTTGGCATCTAAATGAAGAAATACTTTTGATTTTATCTGGTTAGGGATAGGCAATTTGAGAAAGAGAGAAAATTGCACCATCACTGTTCCTGTTTGGAAGATATCATGCTCTTATCATTCCACAAATAAAGCCACACAGGCTCTTACTAATAATGCATTTAGCTATAGTGATGGAGAGGAGAACTGTGCCTGTCGTCTGCTTTGGCAGGATCATCTACAACAAAAGCTTCAGAGAATTCTAAGAGACCATGTAGTCAGATATGGATATGCTTATTCTTAAAAAGCAGCATTTATTTCTATTTACCATGCAGCTTTGAGAACATGGTCATCATTCTCTAAAATTATCTCTAACTTATTTGACAGTGAAAGATTACCGAGTCCTATTGCCCTGGACCAAAATAATATTTACTCTTTCATGGAATAAAAAGTCATCTTTCTTGCTGAGAAGAAAAAAGTGTATGTTACAATATTCTCAGTGTGAGTTTCAGTTTATATATAACAAAGTATCATAACTTGTCAAAGAAATGTGTTAATTACATGGACAGGTGTTTCACTGCAAAGTCATTTAAACTGGAATCATTTCCTTTTCAGTTTTCATATTGTTTTCCTCTTCATGTTTTTATGGAATAAACCAACCCCCAATGAATGTTGAGTTTTGTAACATATCCTCCAGTTGATATAGCAGAAAATTAGGTTAGACTGTTAGAATCTTTACTTCTCAAAGGCCTTTGATCCTTAAATAGTACATCAAATTTTTACCTGAAGCACTTGCGATCAAAGGTGTTAGAAAGAAATTCTTCTAAAGCTAACATATTATAACTTATTCTTTAAAAGAATAACACAAGTCTCCCTGAATGAAATATTAAGGTTTTTAGAGTGGAAAATAGTGCATTTCTATTCTAAACACAGATAGAAGAAGAAACAATTCCAGAATAAAAAAGCAATTTACCTTATGAGCTTATCTCTTCTTTTGCTGCCGGTATGAGTCTTAGTTACTTTTCTGGCTGCTGGGATAAAACACCCAACACCCAGAGATAAAGGAAGAAAGGTTTATTTTTATTCCACAGTTTATGGAAGCATCAGTCCAACACTGCAGTCAGGAAGAGGACCTAAGTGAGCCTTCCCTTCTGCATGCGTAGTCACCACCATTGACCCTAGACCCAGGGCCTAGTGCTCATGGCTGTATCCACTCACCACTCAAAGGGAAAAGTTCACATACACATAAATAACTATTTGTTTTTTCAGGAAAATAAAAGTCAAATAAAAGCAATGGTACCCCACCAGTGTGTTTGAGCTCACTGCAATGAAGACGGAGTCCTCCTTGTTCTCCTTCTTGATGCCTACATAGACCAACCATGAGAAGATTAGAGCAGACACCATTCCACGTTGTCAGGTATGACTAGGCTTTCAGCAAAATTATTTTCAGTGTCTAGCACTGTCTTGGAGTGTGGAAAGGAAGAAGGGATGTGACTCAGCCATGAAGGAGACAATTCATCTGTCACTTGTACTATCCTGTTATTTAAGGTAAAATCTGTCACATTTAGTAACTGTTTCTTGTGTGCAGGAAAAACCTGAGGAATCTTTCCTTGCTGACCACTCTGTGTTTCACTACCGCTTTACTTTAGCACTTGTTACCTAGTATAAGACAGGCACAGAGTCTGACAATGAATAAGAGCCAGACACAGCAGTGGCTGAAGGGGACAAACCATAATTTACTTTTACATTTTAAATTAAATAATTGTTGCTCAATTTTCTCTTCCAGTGATATATTTTTCTTTTCTCTAATCAAAATCAACTATCTGCAATGTGGCCGTCTCCAACAGGCTACAGATGTTGCTGAACAAAGTAGTAATTTAAGCTATAGTTTTAAAAATAAAAGTCATTTTGAATATTTATTGAGCATACAAATCACTATAAATCTAGTATTCTATACTATCATTTGAGTAGTACTTGTAACAAGAATAAAGAAAACCTCACTTGCACCCATTCAGTAAATTGATCTTGCTGCAATCTTAGTGATTTTCCTGCTCAAATGCATTTTATTCAGATAAAAGGATATGACTACAGAAAGTTTATATAGCCTGCATAGCCTTTAGATATTACACTGATGTCAGTTTTTCTTTTTAAAAGAATGTTATACACATTTTCAAAGTCAGAAAATTCTGGAAATGATATAAGAAAAATTTCGTGAGCCAACTGTGTAAGTAAAATCTTCTTTGTCCTTTGAGAAACATAATTTCACTCAGCATAATATAGTTTGAGGTCTGTATATTGACAGGTAGATGGATCAATAGATCAATAATTATGCTTCTCATAGTTCCTTGACTGGACAGTTTCAAGTGAGCCACACTTGTTTCCAGATAAGCCTCTTGCTGCAGCATGATCACTGATTATATGGAGTTGGCAGTGGCCTCTGAAGAAAGAAAGTGCTACCTACAGCAAAGAGGTACTGTTCAGAGTCCACTTTAAGGATAGATTATCATCAAAGGCAATAATCTAGAAAGCAATGCTGTCATTTTCAAGGGAAGAATTTTAGTGAAATAAAATATTTTTGGGATAAAATAAGAATTTAGAGGGACAGGGGATTTATCTCAGGGTTTCTGGCACCTGTCTTGCAGGTGCAAGTGCTCAGGTTCAATCACAGGTAACAATGCCAGGTGTGGTGACTCATGCCCACCAGCAATCAGTACTGTGTACCACAGTGCTGGGTGTGGTGGCTCACACCTATAATCCCAGCACTCAGGAGGCAGAAACAGGAGGATTGCTGCTGAGTTCTAGGCTAAATTCAGGACCAGCCTGAACTACAAAATGAGACCATGTTAAAAAAAAAAAAAAAAATATATATATATATATATATATATATATATGTAATTTAGAGAACAGAATATGACGAGGGAAACTATGACTGAACTACGGAGTCCTTGAGCCAACCTTGGGAGCTACAGATAATAGGATGGGCTAATACTTCAGTATGGACAATAAGGAAGAACCCCAGTTAACCTCAGACACCTGGGTTCTAGGCACCTTCACCAAGACTGTGAATCAATGTTGAGCTTTCTCAGGAAGGAGTGACCTCAGAGATCTGGTGTGTATAGGAGGAAAAGAAGTGTGAGGAGAGCCTCATCCTGACAGCTCTAACACCATGTTGGCTACCCCTTTGGCGAGCCATCTCCTCAGTAATGTGTCCACTCAGTTTCATGGAACATTTATGGACAAACTGCCCTGTGAAACAATATCTTGTATTTCCTCAGTGGTAGGAAGGAGAGGCTACTTTCATCTGCTCGGTCCCAAGAAAAGAAATGTAGTCTAGTTTGGTGTGATCATAATAAGCCCAGGTTATAGAACTTTGATGGTTAAACTCAAACTATTGTTTTAGTAAATACATTAAGGGAAATAATCAAGAGTATGATATCAAACAAAGAAAGATTTAGGTAGGATTTATTAGAAACTGTTAGGACTAGACACAGAAAGAAAGGTCAGAAAATAAGGGCAATAATTTAGAAATGAAATAAATGCCTGAGTTACAAGTGAAAATAGTAGTGATGATAGTAAGACCAGAAAGGAAGAATTGATGGTTATTACCAGAGGATGTCACTTTGGGCAAATCATAGGAACATTTCAAATATGACTGAGTTTTGAGAATGAGTGACCAAGAGCGTGTTCAAGCTAGAAAACCCAGAATGTCAGTAAGAGCATTCTGAGAAAAACATGAAATCATTGAATATAAAGACACACTTAGTTCTACTTTTGTTTTCCATTTTTTATTTAATTCTATAATTCGGCT
Organism: Petromus typicus; assembly: GCA_004026965.1. NCBI lineage: Eukaryota > Metazoa > Chordata > Mammalia > Rodentia > Petromuridae > Petromus > Petromus typicus. The sequence continues at coordinate 5,815 of PVIR01043365.1, forward strand.
GTTTATGGTTTGGGCTACTTGGGTTTTTTGTTTGTTTTTGAGGCAAAGTCTTATTATCTGGTTCAGGGGGGCCTGAACTCAACTGTGAAGTACAGGCTGGCCTTGAATTCAAACTCACAAGAGGATCCTTCTGCCCCAGGCTCCACATCCTGGGAATTTGAAGACACAGAGAAAAATGTCACTATGGTGAATATAAATTATATGACTCCAGGTAAAAGAAGATCAGATCCTGATAAAATCTCACTATCCCAATGTGTTCTCAGTTCAAAAGAGGTCAGCAGAGAAACATAGCTGTGATGAGGAGACTGAGTGTAAAACTTCAAGATAGCTTGTTAAAGTATCACAATGAGCACATTGTCCAAATTGTGATCTGAACTACATATACATGGTTGTACTTTGTTTGTTTCATAAAAGGTTTTGCTATGTTGTTCAGGCTGGCCTTGAACTCATTAAGCAATCCAGTTTGGCCTTTAACTTTGACAATTCTGCCTCAGCCTACCAATTACTAAGATTATAGGTGTGTGCCACCATATTTGGTCCTATATTGTTTGAGGGATGGCTTTATTAATCTTCTTCCTAGGAAAAAACATTCCTATGTGTAAATTGTAAGAATGCACATTATTCTTGCTTACTAAAAAAATATAAGTGAGGTTTGGTGACTAAATGTAACTTAATAATATTCTGAATAATTCATATTTGCCTCATTTTCATAATAGTAGTAGTAGTAGTACATATTTTTTCTCTTTTTTTTTTTTTGTTTGCTTTGGACATCTGGGAACTTCTCCGGACCTGAGAAATTATCTTGTTTGGAATATTTTAGGATGACTTAAAAACTGAGTGGAGAGACTTGGATATTTAGCTCAGTGGTTCCAGGGCATGCCTTACAAGCACAAGGTCCTAAATTCAATCCTCACTAACCATACGCAATGCCAGGCATGATGACTCATGCTCACCAGCAATCAGTAGCATATACTATGATGCTGTGTGTGGTGACTCACGCCTGTAATCCCAGAACTCGGGTGGCAGGGACCAGAGGATTACTGTGAGTTCAAGAATACCCTGGGCTACAAAATGAGTTCAGGGCCAGCCTGCGCTACAAAGCAAGACCAGGTCTCAAAAAAACAAAACAAAACAAAACAAAACAAAACTCAGTGGAGAAAGAAGATTGTACTACAAAGAAGGGAACTGGACTTTGAATAAGAAAGGAGTAAGGTGCTCCAGGCTTATAGAAAAACAGATACCCGCACATACATTCTGCTGCACCCAGAACAAGGATTGTATCTGTGGGGAGGGATCTGTAGAGACTTGCAGTCTGCTATCTTGAATCCCCACCCTTGGAGGACAGCCTAGGGCTGAAGAACGGGTTGCAATGTACTGGGCTGCCTGCCTTGGAAGAAATTAGCCAAACTGGAGCAATGCACATTTCACCAGTGATTATAAGATCTAAACAGCATGGGTTCCAAGTTGCCTGCATTGCTTAATTTTAGGGTTCATATTGGAGAAGGAGTGCAGAAAAGCCACGAACAGCAGTCTCCCCACCAAATGTGATGGGCTACACTATTATATGAGCTGGAGAAGTACACAGAAATACAAGCAGGAAAGTGTTCCTTCACTTGGAAGAGAAAACTCAACTCACAGTCTCATTAAAGAAAAATGAAAAATTATGGGAGAAACAAAATTGTGTCTCACATCCTGCTTTTTACAGAGATTTCTAGACATAATATTAAATTTAAATATTATTTTGTAGGCAGTTATTTTTCTTAGCAAGTAAATAGCATTTTATGCATGGAAGTATATATGATCACTGTGTGAATTATGTAACAATTATATGACAAGCCTCACATTATTATAATACAGCTTTTCAATGTCCCTTTTTTATTCCACTACCACCTACTTACATTATCACACCCTTCCCATAGCTGTGCCATTCTCAATTTTGGAAAATGCTAGAATTACAGTTCAAGAGTCTGAAATCTAAAAGAGACTATAATATACAAAAACACAAAGAAGTCACATGTTTAAGTAAATCCACATAAACATACCTATAGCGAAGTCTGAGGACTCTATAGTGTGGAGCCTTATCTGAGGGAGTTTATTTAGAGCTCAGGATCATTCTACTTTGATGTCAATCTTTGGGATTGATACAGGGGAGCAAGTAACCCACCCAAAACGGAAATATTATAACTCCCAACCTGCTAGATAGCTGAAGCACGAATTCATGTTCCCTAAAATTGAAGAATTAATTCTAGAAACAGTGGAGGTTGAAAGTAGGAAAAGTTTATTGAGAAAGAAAGCTTCTGCCTAAGAGGGACAGAGGAGGACCCCTAAGTGGGTGACCCACTCACCTCCCTTCCCAGGGGGATTTTGTGGAACAAAGCCATGAGGTGAGGTGGGTTCAAAGTGGGGCAATACTACAGTCACCCAATAATATTACAATAAGTATAATCACATAGGTAATTTTTGATTAAATGGAGATACAATTGGAATGCAAGTCTGTGACATGCAAAGATTTTCAGTCAGGGATGATTTCTGGGAGGAATGATCAATCACCCACTCAGGTGATTGGTACCATTTAGAATAATCACTGCTATTTATCCTAGGTGGGTGTGGCAGATTCTCTCATTTTGTAATGCTGGCCTTCAGTGAATGTCTCTTGATTTTCTACCATGTTGCCTTCTTGGCTGTCCTCCATGTGGGCCTATCGAGGGTCAGCGCTAACTGCTTACAAGATATCTAACTAGTTTACTTACCTACAACAGGATGACACACCTTACAACTGAACAAATAGGAATGCAAGCACTATGAGTTCCATCTGTGCTCTGGAGGGCAGTCTTGTGACAGAAAGTTGTCATGCAGATCCTCAGTCCTATCTAGTCCACTCAGAGACTGTTCTAGAAGAGACACAGCACAGGAGAAGGTGGGAGGTGTCTGAGTTATTGAAAAGCCTTCTGAGAGCTGGGTTCCCAGCTTAATATATATTATGTTTTTTAATATCTTTGACTAACTCTTAAAGTGATCTTGCTATCTCACCGTAACTGGAATCCAGAGGTGACAGAAGCTGGCGATGCCTAAGAATCTAAGTTTTTTTTTTAAGGTCCTCAGGAGGGGTAAGGAAGGAATTGGTTTAATGTGCTGTTCACTTCAGCCCTGGGGTCCCTTGGAGAAGACAACACCGAGATATTTTCCAGAGAGTCTACAGTTGTGCCTCAGATTGAGAAATTTTGTGTGCCTTCTCAGCTACAAAGTTGAGTAGCTTCGCTCAGAAGGGACAGATAAGATAATATCATCCATGTACTATTTTAGGACTGGTTTGGGGGGAAAGTAGACAGATCTTGAAAGGGAGTTTTCCCAAATAAGATAATTGTCTTTAAACCCATGGGACAAAAAGGGAAAGTGAGTAGCTTGATCCATGTCATCTTCAAATGAGAAAAGAAATTATACATCAAGGTGGAAGGGAATAAAGAAAAAGGCATCATTTAAATCTAAAACTGTAAAACATTCTGCAACTTCATAAATTTGTGATAAAAGAGAGTATAGGATATAGGGTGTTAAACATATCAGCTAATTCACTAGCCAGGGATCAAACTAGCTTCCCCTCCCCATTTGAGCTTTTGAAGATTATTGCAGTAATCAACAGAGGCAGTAATCCCTTTGTAGCCTCCAGCCTCAGTGGATATTATTTTTGGTGAATGAAAGAGACCAGATTTTTTTTTAAAGGAATGAGTACAGGCATTGCCTGTACTGCCTGCAATATTCTCCGAATCAAGCAGGCTTCTGGATTAGTCTCTGTCTCTGTTAGGGAAAGACTGAGCATTGATTTTGAATGCATAAAAAGGGTGATGTGTAAGTAGAATAAGATTTCTCATTGTAATAGAGAGGCCTGGCTTCCTGGTATAATTAGAAAATAATAAGAGAATAAATAATCATGCCAACCACAGAAAAATGGGTAAAAGAATTATCTACCTTCAGTTTTTCTAGTTACATTTCCTGTCATTATGCTGACTGACGAAAGGGAAGGAGTGGAGAAGAAAATAGAATTAGCAGCTCAGGAATCCAGGAAGAAATTGCTTTCTCTCCCTCCATAGAGTCACCTGGGGCTCCCTAGCAATGTGACAGTCTGTGGGAGCTCAGGAAGGTGGCCCAGGTCCCCTTAGTCTTCCTGTTGAAACCTAGACCCTAGATCCCTTCACCTCTGGAGGGAATCCCATTTCATGGTTCCCTTTGCAGACCAGGGAAGGGGTCAGGCAGCTCCTCACCCATCTGTCATGAGGACCCTTCTGTAGGGTGCTACAGCTGTTTCTGCAGCCACAGCAAGTGCATGAATCACTTCAGAGCCCCAGGAATTCAACTGCCACCCACCAGGCCATGTCTCTGAAGTATCCACTGGGGCAGCAGTTTTTTTCTCATCTTGCATTTCTTTCTCTTTGGCCTCCTCTTGGTCTCAATGATGAGATCTCTGGAGTTTGAGTAGGGAGTCTAATGATCAGGCCCAAATGCCTTCATTTGCCATTTTCTCCCTACTTCTGGGGCAGATTGAGTTAGAAATGTATCCTTAAATACTACCCCTCTCTCAATGTGGAATCTGGACATAGGTAAATTTAGCTAACACCTTCTGGAGTCACTGTAGAAAGACTGGCAGTGGGGGCAGGTGTGTTCTTTGCCCTGATCAATGGCTGATAGCTTACAATAATGAAGAGGTTTAAAATAAGTCCTACACAATCTCTCCAAGGTATAGTCTGGAGATATGCCTTATCCCTAATGCCATCAGGATCCTGTTGGGCTCCTCTTGGGACAGCCTGCCTTCTTGTGGGAATGGTCTTTCCCCTGGTATGGCTCCTGAGCCCTCATATAATAAATCATATGTGACTTATTTCTAAAAAGCCTATGGTACATGGTTGCTTGCTTCATAGAGTTGGAGTTTGATTTAAAAGGAGCATATCTTCTCAAACTAGATCAAAAGAGAGGGCTAAACCTTGAAATGTCATTGTGTATTTAAAAGGTTCATTAGGAAACCTTGAATCAGGTTACATCAGCCTTAACTCTGTCAAGGAAAAGGGCACATTGATAGAGTAGACACCAAATTCTCCCCTACTCACCTCTAAAAAATGAGATAGTCCCATTTGTGGAGGTACCTTTTGGCCTGGGCAGCAGGTTGGGTGTTAAAGATGGACTAGAAGACTTAGAAGGGGGTGCCTGAGTTCCAGAAGGATGTTTTGGACCCACAAGTGATCTGGGTTCCAGCCTTCACTGTTGGAGCAGTTGGGGAGTTCTCTTAAAGCAAAAAATGGCTGGAATTGGAGAATGTCTGAAAATTTTTTCTCTTTCTTATAAAAGTAGTCTGATTGAAGGATGATTTCATAATTCATACTTCCCTTAGCAACCATTTCTAATTTCTCAGGTCATAGCCACGCCAGGGTTTTAAGCATAAAAAGATTTGATAAGCTTTCTTTAAATTCTGGGGGTCAAATTGACACAGGAGAAATACAACTCCAAAGCAACTAGGTGTCAAATCCATTCAACTTGTGTCTCCTGAAATGAAAGAATGAATTGTAGGTATCAACAGAGGTAAAAGGAAAAATCTATAGATAGATGGTTTCTGAGAGATGGGAAGGGACTCAAAGGTCAGTCGCCACTGATACCATATCTCTAAGAATGTTTTATAGACCAAAATCACCAGATGAGTACAAAACCATGAGGTAAGTATAATGTGAGTCAAACTATAGTCAACCAATAAGATTACAAGTACAATCACTTAGCTAGTACTAATCCAATAGGGAAGCAGATCACATGTATACAAGGATGTATACAAACATGAAGACATTTTGGGGAGAGGATAGGTCCAATTGCTCTGCTTACTCCCTTGGGTGCTTGATGTCTATCTGGACTTCATGGGCCAGGTGGTACAATTATAATGTAATCTTCAGTTATTATTTATCCTGGGAGGCATGTAGATCTGGCCATTT
>PVIR01043366.1:0-11890 GCA_004026965.1 Petromus typicus
ACAATCCTCCTGCCTCTGCCTCCCGAGTGCTGGGATTACAGGCGTGAGCCACCACGCCCGGCACTGTGGTATGTGGTATTGGTTGCTGCTGGGGTGAGTCTCCACACCCAGTATTGTTATGTGGTTACTGGGGAATCGAACCCGGGTCCTTGCGCTTGCGAGACAGGCGCCGGAACCACTGAGCTAACTCCCCGGCCCTGGCTGTTGGTTTTTCATATATGGCTTTTATAGGGTTGAGATGAGGAGGTTCCTATTTGAGGAAATGCAAAATATCAAAATATTATTCTGTTTCTTAATGGCCTAGGCCCTTTCACTTTCGAGGTTAAAAGAGTTGTGGAAGAAATAAAATTCTGTCTCTCTAATAAAAAAAAAAAGATGATTCCAATTTTCTATATAATTTTTTTTATCATGAATGGATGTTGGACTTTGTCAAATGCTTTTTTCTGCATCTGTTGAGATGATCATGTAATTTTTGTATTTGGCTCTGTTGATGTGGTATAGTACATTTATTGATTTATGTATATTGAGCCATCCTTGCATTCCCTAGGATGAAGCCTACTTGGTCATAGTGTATAAAATTTTGATCATTTGCTGCATTCTGTTTGCCAGTATCTTACTTTTCTGTGTCAAAATGTATCACAGAAATTTTAAAAGTTTCAGCTTTGGGAAAATGTTTTATTACTTCAGTACAAAGAAAAGTTCTCTTATAGAACAGAAAATAATTTCATGGGTAGCAACATACTTAGTTGGAGGAGATTACAAAAGGACACTGCCTAATTTATGAGGGGATAAGGAATCCTAATTAGGCTACCCACAATCTTGAGTTTCATACATATTTTTAGATTTATCAGGAGGAAGCTATAGGGAGGATAATGGTCTACTAGCAGCAAAGTTTAGAGAATGGACGGAACGAATTCTCTGTTCCTGTATCATGCTGAGCAACAAAGCTTATTATCTGTCCCAACGTTGGCTAGAACTCCATTTCCACAAGTTCGTCAAAGCAAGTGCTTGTAGCTGATAATATCTTTGTAAACCTACACTTGTATATTTTCTGAAATAATTTATAATCTTGCTAAAATTAAATAATACTGGGCCAAGAAACTGAATTAAGAAAGGAATCATTTTAGGAAAAGAAACATTGAAACAGGATTTTTATTTTGAGGGTATTTCCTAAGCCCATTGAGCTGCCTGTCATGGTCTTATGCAACTCACAGACAGAAGACAATGTAGTTGAAGAGATCTAGTAAAAGATACCTGCATCATTCTGGGCTCCAAAGAATTGTATTATCAGAATAAGAGTGATCGGGAAACCCCTACCCTCAGAGGATTACAAGGAAAATGTATTCTTTATTTTGGTAATGAGAGACTTGGAGGAAAGTCTCTGAGATTTTATAGTTGGGCTCAAGCAGGTTCTCACTGGAACTTGTTCAAATTCACAATACTCTGAAAAACCCAAGCTTAGAAGTTAGTTAAAACAGACCCAGAATGACAGTGACTTTAGTTGCTTAATGGAAACAAACATAAATGTTGTCTGGAGGAACTAATATTAATCTTTAAATTTTCTTTAAATTTTAAGGGCTCTTTAAATTTTCTGGGCGGGGGGTGCCGGGGAGTTAGCTCAGTGGTTCGGGTGCCTGTCTTGCAAGCGCAAGGACCCGGGTTCGATCCCCAGTAACCACATACCATACTGGGTGTGGAGACTCACGCCCAGCAGCAACCAGTGCCACATGCCACAGTGCCAGGCGTGGTGGCTCACGCCTGTAGTCCCAGTGCTCAGGAGGCAGAGGCAGGAGGATTGCTGTGATGTGAGTTTGAGGCTGAGCTCAGGGCCAGCTTGAACCACAAAGCGAGACCCTGTCTCAAAAAAAACCTAAAAAAAAAAAAATTTTTTTTGCAATGGAATATTACTCAATCATAAAAAGGGTGAAGTCCTATCATTTGTGATAATCTGAATATGTAAGAAACTATATTAGATGAAATAAATCAGAAACAGTAAGACAAGTATTGCCTGATCTCACTCATATATGTAATAAGAAGTTGGTTTTACGGAAGTAGAAAGTAGAAAAATAATTACCAGTAGTGGTTGAGGTAGTTGTCGGTAAGAGAGCTGGGGAGATGTTTTGTCAAAGGATCTCAAGTTTCAGAGAGAAAGGAGGAAAGAGATTCATGAGAGTCATTGTACAACCTCAAGTTGTATGATTATTATCAGTATATTGTATTCAATACGTTGCAAACAATACATTATAGTCTTAAAAAAGCAGAGTAGGTATAAAATGCCTTTACCACAAAAATGGTGTGAGGTAACACATCAATTAATTAAAATTGACCATTTCACAATGCATATATACCTGTAAACAATATGTTATACAGGATAAATGCACACAGTTATATGACAGTTTATAAAAATGTTTTATGATGGTACACTCCTATAATCCTCGCAGTTGGGAGGCTGAAGCAGAAGGGATAGTAGCTGAAGGCTGGCCTGGGATATACAGTGGGATCCTGTTTAAAAAAAGATTTTTCTTTTTTGAGACAAGGTCTGGCTTTGTGGTTCAGGCTGGCCCTGAGTTCACTATGTCACCCAGGCAAACTTCAAACTCGCAATAGTCCTCCTGCCTCTGCCTCCCAAGCGTTGGGGTTACATGTGTGAGTTACCATGCCCAGCATTGTTGTATGTGGTTACTGGGGATCAAATCCAGGCCCTTCCACTTGCAAGGCAGGCACCAGAACCACTGAGCTAAATCCCTGGCCCTAAAAATAAGATTTTAAAGAAAATGAGCAAGTTTGAAAAAAATCACATTCACTCATAAAACTACAACAATAACTATTTTTGTACCAACTAAGAACAAGAAGATAGAATTAAAATTGTATATGAATTAGGAAATAAGCATGTAGGATGAAAAATAAAGAAAATTTGAAGCCAAGTATATTGGCACAACATAAAATACCAGCACTTTGTAGGCTGAGGCAGGAAGATCATGAGTCCAAAGCCAGCCTGGGTGACGGTGAGATCCCGTCAGAGAGTAGCAGAAAAGGAGGGAGGAAGAGGGTGAAGGAAGGGGCAAAGAGAGAGAGAGAGAGAGAGAGAGAGAGAGAGAGAGACAGAGACACAGAGACACAGAGACACAGAGAGAAATTGATTGCAATAAAAAAGGGATAAAATACTAACCTTAAAAAGTTGGTTTGATTAAATTAATATCAAGCAAAATAGAACTCCAGAGAAAAAAGATTGCTGAGGTTAAAATGAACACTGCCTAATAATAAAATGTTCAATCCACTAAAAAGATTTTCCAAACATATATTTTTACCCATCATTGAAGCATGGCAAATACAGATATAAATGAAAATAATCAGAAATAAAGGAGTAGATGAAGCCACAATCCAAGCGGGAGATTTTAAGGCATTTCTCTGCTAGGTGATGTAGATAATACAATTAGTAAACACCCATGAGTAAGATTAAGCGGGTGCACATATACAGAACATCACAGCCAAACAGCAAGCTATCCCCAGATACAGAGTATTTGTAAGCTCTGCCCACACCAAGTCTTGCGGACATTCTCACCTCACCTCAGTGGATTAATCACAAACCTCTTCCATTTGAATGTCTGCATTGTTAATTCACAAATTCTGTCTATTGCTTATGGTATTGGCATGGATTAAGAGTAAGTTTATTCACTTTCAAATCTACGTATTTTGTAGGGAGATTCAACTTTAGATAGCTAAGAAAATTCAGATACCTCAAAAAATTAAAAATTAAACATCTTATTGTTGCCAACTTAAAGTAAAGAAAGAGCACCAAGATTTCGATCTCCAGGTCCACCCTTCACAAAAAGGAGCTAGTGCGGTTTAGACTGATGGCTGATGCCCTGTGCAGGGGCTGGACTAAGAGACCCCGGAGCATTGCGCAGAAATCACGGAAGCTATTAAAAAAATAATGGATTATGTAAAAAATGCATAGTTCAGTTAGAAGATATTTCTACCCAATCAAGTTATGACAATTTGAGCACCAAAATAATACCAAATATAATGCACTGAAATACACTTAATGAACGAACAGACCTGATTGTCTAATGGCCTGAGATAACTGGAAAATAGAATGTGTAACTAACAGAAGCAGCCACTGAGCAAGCTCGTGAGGTTAAAAATAGTAGCCCGTAGGAAAGAATCAAGCACTTTCCCGCCTCCTTGTGTTGATGAGAGAAAGTTCTATTTTACTTGTGTCCTGCAACTTTTAAAGAATTTATTGATCCAGGAAAAGCCTATACTTTGTATTAAGTGAAGACTATCTTTTGTTTGTTTTGGTTTGGTTTTGGACAGGGTCTCACTGTATAGCTCAGGCTGGCCTTGCACACACCATGTAGCCCAGGCTGTCCTCAAACTAGCAGTGATCCCCTGCCTCAGCCTCCACAGTGCTGATATTACAGTGCTGGTGGGTACCACCATGCCCAGTCTATACTTTATTTTATAACCATTAAGTATATGATTGATATGGAGCCAGATATTTGAAGAGGTTGTACTTTGGATATGAAAGTGAAAATGAAAAAAATCAGCTTTGTTGAATAAAAGAACCAGCTATCATTCTAATTTGTCGCAAATCCAAATAGTAAGTGATATGTAGATATTAAATGACTCTGGGGATTAAATTACGTAGAATACAGCTTTCCTTCTGTTGCATTTTCACCAAAAATGAACCGGAATCAGGAAGACCATTAGGACTAGCCCTACTACATGATATGTGGCTGGACAAAGAGGGGGAAGCTGGCCGCAGTCGGGGCCCCTGGTCAACGTCCTCTGCGAGCCAAGTGACAGGGATATGAAAGCCACACAGTCATTCGGACACACCTGCTTCACAGCGCAGTGTGGGAAATTTGCATATATACGAAGTATTAAATGAGATGAAAACATACCAAAGTTAAAAGAGGAACACTATTAATTGAAGATGATAACAAAACAGTGTGTTTAGCAAAGTTTTATTTTAACAAAATTCATGCATAAAAAGATGCAGAGTCGTGGAGTGGACAGTGGTGACTGTGGCCATCTTTAGATGTAGTGCTGTTGTGTTTTTATTGTTTCACTTGGCTTATCTCTACATTTAATATACAGTGAGATACACTGACTTTATAATGACAATTTTTAAATGAGCTGAGAATAAGTTTTTGATGTTAGAAAAAGAAGCGAGAAAGACAAAGAGATAAGATATAATTCAGTTCAGGCACTTGGTTTTTATGCAGTCCGCACAGATGGGACAGAAATAGGCTACAGTAGCAACAAATAATCCAGAAGCAGAAATAATTAGACCAGAGGTTAGGGGCATAGATCAGTGGAAGGGCACTTGCTTAATATAAGCAAGTGATATCTTGGCCTCAATCCCCAGAGCCAGAAAACAAACAAAGAGAAAAACCCAGTGTCTTAATTCCTGCTAAACACAAAAGTTAAACAAGTTTTTGATCATATTAGCCAGGAAAAAGTGAAGATGGAATTAAAAACACAACAAAGCTAGACACAATAAAGATTAAGAATAGTAAAGCAATGATAAGCAAATATTCATAATAATTCAAAAAAGTACTTCAAAGAAAGACAATCAAGAGTCAAATTAGAAGAAATGCAAACTTGAAAACATCAGCTGAGCATGGAGAAATGATGGAGGTCCTGAGAGGCTCTCCACCCGCAAGTCTGAGGCTCATGAAGAGTTGATGTTGAGTTGTAGTTTATTTTGCTTGGAATAGTTCTTGTTCCATTCATGCCCTCTTGCCCTGGCACAATTATTAATAGTGTCTCCTTATTCTCAAATGTGTCCTGATTACATAAATCATAGGCGAACTGCATGACTAACTTCAATCCAGCAACCTTTGAAGGAACAATTAATTTCTGTAGGATGCAAAGTACTTCAAAACATACAGGAAGTGAGCAGCAGCCAAAATGATTTCATGAGGTTCATGTTACTGTGACTTCAAAGACAGATAAGAGCAATAAAAAGTAGAAAACAACAAGTCATATCTCCTCTGTAGGTTTATGTCAAATAACAAATCAAATTTTAGATTACTGAGTCGAATAATATGTTAAAGGTTGATATATCTGAAAAGTATGGGGATGATATTACACCACAAAGTCTAATTTTTTTTTTTTTTTCGAGACAGGGTCTCGCTTTGTGGTTCAGGCTGGCCCTGAGCTCAGCCTCCAACTCACATCACAGCAATCCTCCTGCCTCTGCCTCCCGAGTGCTGGGATTACAGGCGTGAGCCACCACGCCCGGCACTGTGGTATGTGGTACTGATTGCTGCTGGGCATGAGTCTCCACGCCCAGTATGGTATGTGGTCACCAGGGATCGAACCCAGGTCCTTGTGCTTGCAAGACAGGCTCCAGAACCACTGAGCTAACTCCTCGGCCTCAAAGTCTAATATTTTAACTGTCTTCACTGATGATGCATTGATGGAAGAAAATGCTATTTTCTTTTCTTTTCTTTTTTAGGTTTTTTGAGACAGGGTCTCGCTTTGTAGTTCAGGCTGGCCCTGAGCTCAGCCTCAAACTCACATCACAGCAATCCTCCTGCCTCTGCCTCCCGAGTGCTGGGATTACAGGCGTGAGCCACCACGCCCGGCACTGTGGTATGTGGTACTGGTTGCTGCTAGGCGTGAGTCTCCACACCCAGTATTGTATGTGGTTACTGGGGAATCGAACCCAGGCCCTTGAGCTTGCAAGACAGGCGCCGGAACCACTGAGCTAACTCCCCGGCCCGAAAATGCTATTTTCAATAGTGATATTTTATCATCATCCTCTCCGTCACACCTCAAATCAGTTGCACATGGATTGTAGATCTTAATAATAAGAAGAAACCAGTACATTTTCTAGAATGAATAGATGAGAATATGTTTACTATTTTGAGGTAGACAAGAAATTTTTAAATAGGACACAATGTAGTAACTATGAAAGAAGAGATTGAGAAATTGGATTTACTAAAATTAGGAACATCGACTGAATAAAAGACACCTTTGGAGGAGAAGAAAGACAAATCAGAAATTGAGGAAGCTATTTTCAAAGCATATAACTGACAGGTATCTTGTGTCTTGGCTGCATAAAGAATTCTTACAAATCATTAGGAAAAGCTCACAGGCTTACAACAAAAACCAAATATTTGAACTGAACATCTGAGTGACCAATAGATACCTGAAAAGGCTCTGAATTTCATTGGTCACTAAGGAAATTCAAAGCGAAACTACAATGGACCGTCATCACATGCATGTGGAATAACTAGAGTTAACTAGACTTCTCCGGTGTCCTGTTCTCACCAAACACTAATTGGACTTGATAAGACCATTAGAACTAACCCTCTACTTACATGATATATGGTGAAATGAAGTTTCCACTTTGGGAAACTATTTAGGTTTAAATCTAAAAGCCAATCACATAGATATGTGTCAATGAGCTACAGTTGCCCCAAAGGAATGGCTGTACATGTGCATAAGAGAATGTGCGCAGTAACATTATTATAATGACCCCAGCCTGGAAGGAGGCTGATATCCTTGATCAGAAGGACGAATAAATTAGTTATGGAAAGGAAGACTAAGCAGCAAGAAAAATGAATGAATCACTGTGAGACCCGCACAGTGACGTGGATGTGTGTCCCAAACAAATGAGCAGTTGAACCGCCAAAGACAGCGAAGGTGCCTGTCGCTGCGAGAGCTGCGTCTAAGACAGAGATGAGAGGCAGGCGCGTGGGTCCAGGTCCAGACAAAACCAAGCATTCTGACACACGCGAGGCCCGTTTCCTGGCCCGAGCGGCAGGTACACGTGCTTGACATGGGATTAACCGCCGTGGTGCACCCTTGTGACTGGCACATTTCACTCACCGTGGCGTGTGCACTTTGATAATGTGAAAAGTAAAAATAAAGAACTGTGAGCACACCTCAATGAATATCAGGTATATGAGAGAATAATATCAATATCACTTGGTTTTAAACCATACAAATTATAAGACCCAAGTATAATTTAAGAAGAATCTATGGGAGCCGGGGATTTAGCTCAGTGGTTCCAGCGCCTGTCTTGCAAGTACAAGGGCCTGGGTTCGATCTCTAGTAACCACATACCATACTGGGCGTGGAGACTCACCCCAGCAGCAATCAGTACCACATACCACAGTGCTGGGTGTGGTGGCTCACGCCTGTAATCCCAGCACTCGGGAGGCAGAGGCAGGAGGATTGCTGTGATGTGAGCTTGAAGATGAGCTCAGGGCCAGCCTGAAGTGCAAAGCGAGACCCTGTCTCAAAAAAAAAAAATTCTATGGAGGGCTGGGGATTTGGCTCAGTGGTTCTGACTCCTGTCTTCAAGTGCAAGGGCCCAGGTTCGATCCCTGGTTAACCACGTACAATACTGGGCGTGGAGCAATCAGTACCACATACCAGTGGGGGGCTTGGTGGCTCACGCCTGTAATCCCAGCACTCAGGAGGCAGAGGCAGGAGGATTGCTGTTATGTGAGTTTGAGGCTGAGCTCAGGGCTGGCCTGAACTACAAAGTGAGACCCTGTCTCAAAAAGAATTATGGATTAAATTGTTGTAAAGCTCTTAGGTCCAGAAAGTGACACAGGTACTAATCCACGGTACATTTTAATGATAATGGATAATTTCAAAGATAATGTATATTTTAAATTCCAGTGAAACAACTAAGAAAAATAAGAAATTATTCATTGACATTGTAATGAGAATAAATGGAATAATTAAAATATTTAAGCTTAAAATATGATCTACCTTCAGTAAACAGCAGACCTTTAATTTGCCTCAGTAGTTACTCTGAGCTTACTCTTGTGTTCTGAGAGTGTATGTGTGTGTTTGCGCCATACCAGGGATCAAAGTCAGGACCTTGCACTTGCAAGACAGGTGTCAGAGAGCCAGGGATATAGCTCAGTGGTTCCGGTGCCTGTCTTGCAAGCACAAGGACCTGGGTTCATCTCAGGTAACTGCATGACAATACTGGGCGTGGAGACTCACCGCAGCAGCAATCAATACCACATACCACAGCACCGGGTGTGGTGGCTCACGCCTGTAATCCCAGCACTTGGGAGGCAGAGGCAGGAGGATTGTTGTGATGTGAGTTTGAGGCTGAGCTCAGGGCCAACCTGAACTACAAAGCGAGACCCCGTCTCAAAAAAAAAAAAAAAAAGACAGGTGTCAGAACCACTAAGCTAAATCCCTGGTTCAATCCTTTTGAGTTCTTTAATGTCATACATCTAAGTCCAACAAATGCACCCAAAATGTGTATATAAGAGAGGACTGATTAATATATGTAAATGATTGTAAAACTTCAAAAGAACATTGGTTTTAGGGGCATAGCCTTTGAAAATATCCTATTAGTAAAAGCAGATCACATGAAAACTTTACAGATCAGGGCCGGGGAGTTAGCTCAGTGGTTCTGGCGCCTGTCTTGCAAGCGCAAGGGCCCGGGTTCGATTCCCCGGTAACCACATAACAATACTGGGTGTGGAGACCCACACCCAGCAGCAACCAGTACCACATACCACAGTGCCAGGCGTGGTGGCTCACGCCTGTAATCCCAGCACTCAGGAGGCAGAGGCAGGAGGATTATGATGTGAGTTTGAGGCTGAGCTCAGGGCCAGCCTGAACCACAAAGCAAGACCCTGTCTCAAAAAAAAAAAACCTAAAAAAAAAAAAACAAACTTTACAGATCAGTGTCTAGCCCTGGTAGCTGGCTTTTCTATGTGCTTTACAATTTAAGAGTTAGTTTTTCATGGCTCTTTTTAGCTTAATCCAATGGATACTTATGATGAAGAAATCAACATGTGGAGTTCATGGTATAAAGCTTTGATCAGAAAATTTTCATGCCTGGTCCAATAAATTTCTTATGAATTTAATCAGTTATGTAAGTTATGTTGTTGTTGTTGTTGTTATTATTATTATTTTAGTGTTTTGAGACAGAATGTCACTTTGTAATTCAGGGTGGCCCTGAACTCACTATGTATCCCAGGCAAGCCTTGACCTTTATAGGTGTGAGCCACCACACCCGGCTCAGTTATGTCATTCTTTTTTTTTTTTAGGTTTTTTGAGGCAGGATCTCACTTTGTGGTTCAGGCTGGCCCCGAGCTCAGCCCCAAACTCACATCACAGCAGTCCTCCTGCCTCTGTCTCCCGAGTGCTGGGATTACAGGCGCGAGCCACCATGCCTGGCACTGTGGTATGCGGTACTGGTTGCTGCTGGGCAGGAGTCTCCACACCCAGTATGGTATGTGGTTACCGGGGGTCGAACTCGGGTCCTTGCACTTGCAAGACAGGCACTAGAACCACTGAGCTAACTCCCCGGCCCTGTCATTCTTTTTTAAAAATTGAAATCTTTATTGGTATATTACAGATACACGTCATGATTGCACTCAACAATGAGAATTTGTACCAGTATATGACACAACTTAATTCTCATTTTTTCCCATACCCCTACCCAGTCTACCACCAGTACATAAAATAGTTCAATCTTCTCAAGTAGTGTTTCCAGTAGAGGATTTAATATCCTGAGCACTAAGGTTGGTTATGAGGTGCTCACTGGAGGGTATATTAAAGTGATCAATTTGTGATGAACTGGGCTGAATTAATTTCAAATCTTGAGGATAAATCCACTCAGCTAGCCTCCTCCCCCCATCAGTGTCAGATGTGTGAGTTAAGGTGCTTGTCTGTGTGCTTTTCTTTTGAATCATGGTGCATTTACCCTATGTCAATACACAGAAAGCAGAGTCCTGTAGTCACATTTGTTACTTTGGCCCAGTTATCAGTACTTTCCATTTGCAATGCTAACTTTTAAATTTCATATCTATGATTTAATCATCTTTTAAAAACCATCCTTTAACTTCTGTGCCCAACACCTAATTGTTCCCACAAGAAAGCTCTATAACTGTATGATGCATAGTTATGGTTAATTTATACAAGTGTAGGCTGTGACCATTTTTTAGCTCTTGTTGTGACAACAAGAATATCAAGCAAGGGCTAAGGATTTAGCTCAGTGGTTCATGCTCCTGCCTTGTAAGCACAAGGGCCCTGGTTCCATTCTATGTACTATGTACCACAATGCTGATCTTGGTGGCTCACATCCACCTGCTATAAGTGCCACATACCACAGTGCCAAGCGTGGTGACTCACACCTATAATCCCAGCACTCGGGAGGCAGAGGCAGGAGGATTACTGTGAGTTCCAGGCTGGCCAGTGCTACGTAGTGAGCTGAACTACAAAACAAGTCCCTGTCTCAAAAAAAAAAAAAAAAAAAATCAAGCAAGCTGTGCAGTTCCACATTGAAATTAATTCTAATTTTGATTTCACCTGAATTATATGTTTTTGCAACTGTTCCAAAACACTGTTGTATTTGTCAGTGTAGCAAATATATTCCAATAAAATAATTGAAGGATAAAAGTACCAGAGTACACAAAGAATTATTTTTTAACAAAACAGAATAGGAGAGAAGGTCAGTGTGACCACTTGTGTAATGACTTGGTATGGTCTTTTTCCTAACTAGATTCTTTTGTAAAATTCCATAAGGAGCCAGGCATTTAGCTTAGTGGTTCCGGTGCCTGTGAGAAAAAGGTGCTGGATTCGATCTCTGGTAACCACATACAACAATACCAGGCATGGTGACTCACACCCACTAGGAATCAGAACCACACACCACAGTGCCGGGCGTGGCGGCTCACGCCTGTAATCCCAGCACTCGGGAGGCAGAGACAGGAGGATTGCTGAATTCGAGGCTGAGTTTAGGACCAGCCTGAAAACAGACCTTGTCTCAAAAAACTAAAAAAACAAAAGATACAGATAAGATAAGATAAAGATAAGATAAAGCCCATGTGGACAAGTGACATCAACTCATACAAATGCACTAATATTAAGAATTATAGTTCATTAAATT
>PVIR01043367.1:0-11769 GCA_004026965.1 Petromus typicus
CACATCACAATCCTCCTGCCTCTGCCTCCCAAGTGCTGGGATTACAGGCGTGAGCCACCACGCCCAGCACTGTGGTATGTGGTACTGGTTGCTGCTGGGTGTGGGTCTCCACACCCAGTATTGTTATGTGGTTACCGGGGAATCGAACCCGGGCCCTTGCGCTTGCAAGACAGGCGCCAGAACCACTGAGCTAACTCCCCGGCCGCTATAATCATTTATTAATTAAAAGAAATAATTTCATTTTGTCTATTCTTTTGAATTTTCTAACTAGATAGTACTAGCATCTGCAAAAGTAGATAGCTTTATTTTTTTCTCTCTGAAGTTTTATAGAAAATATTTTGAATTTTAAAGAGTACATAATAATTATACATATTTATGAAGTACTGTGTGATGATTCCAACACATACACAATATGTAATGATCAGATTAGGATAATTGGTGTACCTATCTCCTCTTTCCCTTGTAATTCTAATTAAGTGTTTGTCTACTTTGTGAACTTTTGTGAACTGTGGTTTCCTTCACTTTTCTTCATTATTTTGTATTCTGTATTTTATTTTACTTCTAAATTATTGTTATTATCTTCCTTGTACTTCCTTAAGGTTTTTTTTTTAATTTTAAAGTAGTACAACTAGATATGAATAAAGAAAATAAAAGCAATTCTATATTTTTTCTCATAATAAAAAATGAAAATTAGATAAATACACCATATATCAAGAATATATTTTCAATTGTTAATCTATTTCTCAACTTGTCCTATTACTACTATAACACATTTGCATAAAATATTATAATTAACAAAGTATCTCACACTTGGTATAATTTTGAATAATTTCTTCCTATTTCACAATTCTATTATATATTTGGGACCTCATTCATAATTTCTGTTTGTCATATTGGAAAGGCAATACAGTATTTACACATATGTGTACAATTTATTTCACTTAAGAGTATAGCCTACAGGTGCGTGTATTTACCTAGAAATGTCTCAAATTCATCCTTCTTTGTGACCAAGTAGTACTCAACTGCATAAAGATAAACACATGTTTTGGGAGCTCAGTGGTTCCAGGGCCTGCCTTGCATAGCACAAGGTCCTGAGTTCAATCCCCAATAACCACATACAGCAATGCTGGACATGGTGATTCAACCCATTGGCAATCAGTACCACACTCTACAACGCAGAGCGTGGTGCATCAGTCCTATAATCCCAGCACTCACTCAGGAGGTAGAGGCAGGAGGAGTGCTATGAATTTGAGGCTTCCCTGGGCTACACAGTGAGCTCAGGGCCAGCCCAAACTGCAAAAGTGAGACCGTGTTTCACAAAAAAAGATAAGAAAAGAGAAACACATCTTTTTAACCTATGCATAGGTTGATGGACATTTAGGTTGTTTCCAAGATTTAGCTAATACAAATTTTGCCACTGTAAATATAGATACACATATAATGCTGTGATATGATGCTTTTCATTCTTTTGGAAAGATACCCAGAAGGAGGAGAGCTAGGTCAAATAGGACTTCTAATCCTAGATTTTTAAGAAAGCCCCTCACTGATTTGGATAGTGGTTGCTCTAGTCTGCATTCCCACCAGCAGTGTAAAAAGGTTCCTTTTCCCCCACAGCATTTGTTGTTTTAAAACAGGGTGTCACTTTGTAGTTCAGGCTGGCCCTGAGCTCAGCCTTGAACTCACAGCAATCCTCCTGCCTCTGCCTCCTGAGTGCTGGGATTACAGGCGTGAGCCACCACGCCCACCCGGCGTTCTTATATGTGGTTACCAGGGGTTAAACCCAGGTCCTTGCATTTGCAAAGCAAATGCCAGAGCCACTGAGCTAAATCCCCAGCCCAATGCTTTTGAATAGGATGAAATTCCATTTGCTGATTCCTTCTGCTAGTTCTTGTGCTATAGACGTTTTGTTCATAAAGTCTTTCCCTAAACCACTGTCTCCAAGAGTTCTACCTAACCTGTTTTGCAGCAGGTTTACTGTTTCTGTTTTAATATTTAAGTTTGTGATCCACTTTGACTTTAGTTTACTGCATGGTGAAAGAAATAGGTCTAGCTTTAGTCTTTGGCAGGTTGAGGACCAACTTTTCCAACACCATTTGTTAAAAAGATTCTTTCCTCCATTGAGGATATTTGGCTCCTATGTCAAAGATGAGGTGGCTTAGTGTATCTGGAGTTGTTTCTGGATCTTCTGGTCTATTCCACTGATCCTCAGGTCTGTTTCTTTGCCAGTACCATGCAGTTTTTATCACAGTAGTGTTGTAGTATAGTTCCAAATTGAGGATCATTATACCTCCTGCCATGTCCTTGTTGCCCAGAATTGCTTTTGTATTCTAGGTCTCTGTGAATCCAGATGAATTTTTGGATTATTTTCTCAAGCTCTGTGAAGTATGCTGTTGGGATTTCAATTGGGATTGCATTGAATCTATATAGTAGTTATGAGAGTATAACCATTTTGATAATATTGGTTCTTCTTACCCAGGAACATGGGATGTCTTTCCATTTTCTGATAGCCTCTTCATTCTCCTTTTTCAGAGTGCTGTAGTTTTCACAGTAGAAGTCTTTCATCTCCTTTGTTAGATTGATTCCTAGATATTTCTTTTCATTTGGGGGGGCTGCTATTGTGAAAGAGCTTGACTCCCCAATTTCTCTCACTGAATCTGGTTATTTGTGCATAAAAAGGCTATTGATTTTTGAGCATTGACCTTGTATCCAGCTATGTTACTAAATTTGCCTATTAAGTCTAGCAGCCCTTTGGTAGAGTTTTTAGGGTCTTATATATAGAATATCATGCCACCAGCAAATAATGACAGTTTAACTTCTTCCTTTCATATCTTCATTCTTTTTATTTTTTTCTCTTATCTAATTGCTATGACTATTTGAATAGGAGTAGTGATAGTGGATATTCTTGTCTTGGTCCTGATCTTAGTGTAAAAGGTTTCAGTTTTTGACCATTTAAAATGATGCTGGATGTTTGTTTCTGTTAAATAACGTTTGTTAAATAGCTTTCATTAAATTGAGATAAAGTCCATCTATTCCAACTTTCTGTAGGGTTTTGATTGTGAATGAGTATTGCATTTTGTTGAATGCTTTTCCTGCATCTGTTGAGATGGACCATATGCTTTTATCCTTGAGTCTGTTAATATGGTGTATTATGTTTTTTGATTTACATATGTTGAACCATCCTTGCATCCCTGGGATGAATCTAAGTTGGTCAGGGAGTATGATCTTCTTGATGATTCTCTATATTCTGTTTGCCAGTATCTTATTGAGAATTTTTGCATCAGTGTTCACTACGGAAATTGGTCTGTAGTTCTCTTTTTTGGTTCTGTCTTTCTCTGCTTTTGGAATCAGTATAAATTGTTGATTCCAGGAGTGAATTTGGGAGTACTGCTTTCCTTTCAATTTCATTAAAGAGTTTGAGTAGTAGTGGCATTATCACTTTTTTAAAAGTTTTGTATAATTCAGCAGTAAAGCCATCAGAACCATGACTTTTCTTTGTCAGTAGATTGTTTATTACATTTTCAATTTCATAGATTGATATTGGGGTATTTAACATTTTTATATCTCCATTCAACTTTAGGAGTACATATGGGTCTTGGAATCTATCCATTTCCTCTGTGTTTTTCATCTTATTGGAATATAAATTTTCAAAACAGGTGTTTATTATCCTCTGGACTTCCATTGAATCTGTGGTGATTTCCCCCTTTTCATTCCCAATAGCATGGATTTGAGCCTTTTCCTTCCTTTGCTTAATAAGTTTGGCCAAAGGACTGTCAATATTGTTTATCCTTTCAAAGAAGCAATATTTTGTTTCACTGACTCTTTGTATTGTTTTCTTAGTCTCTATTGCATTAATGTCTTTTCTGATCCTTATAATTTATCTTCCTTAGAACGATTTTTGGGTTTTTCTTGCTCTTATTTTTCTAGTAGCTTGATGTTGAATATTAGATTGTTTATTTGAACTTGCTCTGTTTTCCTGGTGTAGGCGTTCATTGCTATGAATTTCCCTCATAGAACTGCTTTCATTGTGTCCCATAAATTCCTGTATGTTGTACTGAATTATCATTTAATTGAAAAAACTGTTTAATTTCTTTTGTAACTCATTGGTTGTTCAGCAGAGTGTTGATTAATTTCCATGTGTTTGATAGGATTTTGGAATTTATTTTGCTATTCAGCTCCAATTTCAAGGCACTATGGTCGATAAAATATAGGGGATAATTTCAATTCCTTTGAATTTACTTAAACGTATGATTTGAGCTAGCATGTGGTCTATGATGGAAAATGAGCCATGAGCAGCTGAACCTCCTGAGAGCCTCTGTCTATGTTCCAGCACTGCTTCCACACCTATTCAGTTTCCAAAGACAAATAGATGATGTCTCCAGAGGCTCTCCCCATGCAACAATCCTGTCTGGCCTGGCCCACGAGGGAATGGAGATTCTGCAACCCTCTGGTCTCACCTCAGTAACAGTAAAGTTGGGCTCCTGCACCTCAGTCTCCACGCCACTTTTTCCAAGTGGTTCACAAAGAATGGGGAGTTTGTGCCTCTCTGATCCCTGTTCTGGCCACGGTAAACCCACTGACAGATTATCCAATGGTGCCTGGATCCTTTCTCACCTAGGCCACTGCCAGTAGGTCTCCATGTCACTTCCCCTGACTAGTTCACAAAGAATCAAATTTCTGGAATCTTGACTATTGTATTTCTTGATATAGATTTATTTTGGTCATAGCTCATTGGAGTTTCCTGTGCTTCATATATTTGAGTGTTAAATTCTTTTTTCACTTTTGGGAAATTTTCTGCCATTACTTCTCTGAACACACTTTTATGACATTTACACTATCTTCAGCTTTCTTGTTAACTCTGATCAAGTTTATATTACTTTCCTTTGCATCATTTTGCATCTGCTGGATTGATTTTTTTCATAGTCCTTTGCCACTTTTAAGATGGCAATTAATAGCAATCCTGTCTTCTGGTTCAGAAATTCTCTCCTTGCCTTCATTCAATCTATTGCCTATACTTTCAATGGAATTTTTAGTCTCCTGCCTGGATGTTTGATTGAATTTGTGTTATGGATTACATTTCTTTCCTATGTTGGGTATTGCTTGTTCCCATCATTCTCCTAGGCTCTTCTATTTTTTCATTGTGCATCTACTCTATATTTATTGAATATAACCTTCATTTGATCATCAGTTCATTTCTTTTTTTTAAATTCAAATCTTTATTGGTACATTATGAATACACATGATCATTGCATTCAACATTAAGAGTTTGTACTAGAAATGATCATCAGTTCATTTCTTTTTTTTACCTGAGAGATTATTTTCTCTATAACCTATTACATCTGGTTTGTTGTTGTTCTTATTGCTATTGTTTAGTTTTTTTGAGACAAGGTCTCACTTTGTAGTTCCCGCTGGTCCTGAACTCACTAATAGCCCAAGCTATCTTCAAACTTGAGGCAATCTTCCTGCCTCTGCCTCCCAAGTGCTGAGATGACAGGCGTGAGCCGCCACACCCTGAGTATGCATTTATTTTTTAACTTCTGCTGCCATCATTGCAGAAAATTCAGGTAAGTGACTTCTGATTTCCTGTCTTATTGTCCCTTGGACTTTCTTAGGTGAGCTGAAATTATGGGATTGTGTTTTGCTTTTACACCTTTTCATTTTGTATTTTTTTATTTTATTTTGATTTTTGTGTTGATACTTGTAATTTCTTATGGCAAATAGCTTTATCACTAGTAATGAAGCTTCCTTTAGAATTGTCTATATTCTTCAGAGATGTCTTCTTGGTATGTGTGGTTGTTGGTCTTTGTGTCTGCCCTAAGATCCTACCTTCCCAAAGTATTAAGGGTCAGAAGCTGCTATTTATTTGGCCCAGCATCCAGTCCTTTGGTACCAAATCATGGTGATGATTATGGCACCAGACAATCACAATGCTGTAATACAGGGACAACATCTGATTACAACAGGTAGACCATGCTGGCTAAATCAGTACAATTAGCAATATCAGTAGCATGAAGCACAGCCTAGAAAGTAACAAAATTTGATGTCTTTAAGCATAAAAGCAAGATCTACAATATACAATACAATCCAACAGAAACCAGGAACTTATATGCAATGAGTTCCCCTCAGTGGAGTGATTTTACTTCTGAATTGGGAATTTAAGTGGATAGCGGAAAAGCAGAGATACAGGGATGTGTAGTTGGGGTAAGTTCAGAGGACAACAGATGATCACCCAAGCTTTCTGAACTTGGAGAAGAAAACATGAGAGAAATCATGAAGGATAAAATAAAAGATTATCAGAATGAACCAGAAAGATTTTTAAAAAATGATTTTCACTAAGATGAAAATATCATAAATTCAAGAGATATTTGAGAAAAGAGAGAAATAAAATGCATAGAACAAGATAAAAGTAAAGATAAGAAGCAGAGAAAATAAAAGAATAAACCAGACAGAGGAAGGAAACAAAACCAAAAAGAAAGAAAGAAAGGATATAATTCCTCTGGATTCCACAGTTCTATGGTAGTGGCCAGTGCTGGTAGACTCCCAGAACTGTTCTGTGTACCTACATGTGTCTCTGGGTACAGGGATGACATTATAGGTACTGGCATCAGTCTTCAGCCAGCAGCTTGTTGGATGTCTCCCAGTATCCCTCAAGCCTCCTTACCATGGGTTGCTGTGATGCCGTCTGGACAGGGACAGGCTCTCAGTCCCATGCACAGTTGGCTCCACTTGGACTTTTCACAGCCTCTTCGGTTTCATCCTGCACTGGCATTTCTTTGACCTGTCATGCTGCCTGTCACAGGTCACGGGCTGGGGATGTGAGAGCTGTTACCACTGCAAATGCAGCCCAAGGCTTTTTCGCTTCTTTTTCCTCTCCAGTGCATTAGGTGCTGGCCCAGGACTGTTTAAGTGCTACATGTGCATGTTTGCACCTTTCTCTCTCGCTTTTGGTCACCACTGAATGAACTCACTTCCACTACGCTATAGTCCATAAATTTGTGGTCACCAGGCAGAGGGGGGAAAAAAGCAAATGATAAGGGCCTGGTGGTCTGTCCCTCAGGGAGGGGGCAGATTATTTCTGGTCACTTACCCCTGTGTTTGCCAACAAAATTGCTTGCCAAGCTATAGTATCTTTTGTGCAAAGGAAGGAAAAAGAGGCCAGAGGCCTTTTCTCCCAAATCTATCCCATGTGGCTTGAGTTAGCTGTACTTTTTCAGTCCATGAATTCCCTCAGAACTTCCCAGTATGCTAGTAGTTGTTTGGCAGTGCCCACACCTCTTGTGGGTTGATGTGCTATTTTATGAAGTCTTACACCTATGTTTTATTTTATCTACTAGTCTCTTACTTCACACTGATTTGGGCGTCAGGATATATGTCCCTCCCTTTCTTCCAATTACCTGTTTTTAGTTGATTACTGTCTAAGTAGATCCTTTAAACCATGTTGAATCTTTCAGGTTTATTTTGCTCTTCTTTTTCTAGTGTCTTTATGTAGAAAATTAAGCTACTGGTTTTGTAGAATATAATTTTAATTTGAAATCATAATTATACATATATATATGGGGTAGAGTATGAT
The DNA here is from genome assembly GCA_004026965.1 of Petromus typicus. NCBI lineage: Eukaryota > Metazoa > Chordata > Mammalia > Rodentia > Petromuridae > Petromus > Petromus typicus. The sequence goes on from PVIR01043367.1 coordinate 7,568, forward strand.
TATTCCAACATTTATACAATGTGTAATAACCAGGTCCGGGTAATTGGTATATCTCTCCTCTCTCTCTTTCGCTTAGGCTATTAGTCTAAAATATTTCTTTTTAATTCTTTAAATTAAGCCAGGCATTGGATTGCATGCCTTATTTATGCTTTTATTAACAATGGCACTATATACTATAAAACACCAAGAAGTCAGATGGTGCTACATAAGATATTTTTGTTTATTTTTATTAAGAGAAAAGAATTATATGGAAACTTTTCTCATTTTTTTCCTTCTACACTTCTATGTCTAAACTCAAAGTCACACTACACTACTGGGTCTATCACATGCTCTAAACTAAAAGAACCCCTTGTAACACTTTTCTTACAGCCATAACCATAAGGAAAACAGTCTCATTATGTGCTGGTGCATGACTCCACAAAAAGGGTGAAGAAATTTGTCATAAATCAGCCATCCGCTTGGGGAGGCTAACAAATTCAATTGCTTGACTCAGAATTGTTGTTTTGTTTTACAATTCTTTCAACTAAATGTAAGCTTGTATTTATAAGGTTAGTTGTTGCACAAGCTGGTCCTTCCTTAGAAACTCAAAAACTTAAAAATAACAAATATCCAAGGACTTCAAAAAAGAAGTCAACAACACTTTCCTTCTCTAGAAGAAAAATCCCTCCTTTTGTCCAAAAATGTGGATCTACACATGTAAAATTGTGTATTTGTGGAGAAACTGTTGTTTATTTAGACATGAAATCTACCTTGATATCTTGTCTTTATTCTTGTTTATTATATCAAAAGTTTAACTACAAAAGTGGACCTTTGTTCTTGTACAATGAATTTATGTCACAGGATGAGCCAAGATATATTTTAAATAAGAATGAACATTTAGAAATTAATACTGCAGTCTCTAGTGTGCTTATCATAATAATGGTGGAAATTGAAAGGCATTTTTTTAAATCCTAAAATTAATTCATATTTGCTACTTATTAAGTCTTCTTGTTTGGGACAAAAGGGAAAAACTCACAAATAACATGACCTAAGTACCTCTTTTAAATTAAATATCTACCTTCAGCTTTCAAAACGATTTTTTGTAATTAAGCAAACTGGAGCAGAAGACCACAGCACTTGCTTCTTTTTTTCTTCTTCTTCTTGGAGAAGCCAGCAAGATAAAAGCATTCTGAAGACTTTTCTTTGTTAAATCCGAGAGTAGAAACCAAAGAAAAGCAATTGTTTCCATTCAAGATGATAGAGACAATGAGTAGAAAGATAACCACATTTTAAGAACAGAAAAAGTAGGTGGATAAAAGAAGGACTACTCATTGGAGAGAATAACAGAAATACTAGCTAAGTCCTGAGTTCAGAGTTTTGTTTTGAGATGAATGTAAAAGCGTCTAATAGACAGGAAAATGCTTTTTGTGTGTGATAAGTATCCTACTAGCAAACACTCTGCCAGTCCAACCCAAGACTAGGGGCTAGCTGGTCCCTGTGTGGTGTTGCAGGGTGGGATGTTTGCATTGCTCCTCAACTGGAACTTGGGGCTGCTCGAATCAAAAACAGGGATGAATCAGAGTCATGGTTTAAAATAAAAGAAGATGGTTTGTTTGGAAAGAGGTGGGAAAGAAAGAAGATAGACAGCTATCCTGGGAGAGTAGGGTGCATCAGAAGTGAATACCTGTGGATTTTTTTGTCTTCAGCTCCCTTTTATTTAGAACTAGTGATTTCTCCCACCCACCCCTCACCCGATGTGGGCGCCTGAAATTGTTGTCATCTGATTGACTCTGGCTTTCTTTGATCCCAATCTGGACACCTCTATCTGCCTACATTCTTTCTGGGGGTTTGATTTCTTCCAATCCCTTTGTGATGGATAAGTATGCGGGGGAGCCTTACAGAAAGATAACTCAGAGTTAATGATTACGTAAAGGGGATTTGTGTTCTGTATGTATGAGACCTTAGGTGGCAGCTTCTTATATTCTTTGCATTTTGTCAGAAGTAGGTGAGGAGGGCCGGTAACCCTGTCCTTTCATGTTCCTGGATGTGTCCTTGTTTTACCTGTTGATTATGCCAGCTAAATTCCTATGTTAATTGTGTTACCTAGTGCCTTCCAAAGGTCTAGTTTCTCTCTTTCTCTCTTTCTTTACCCTTGTCCTAATTACAACACAGGTAAAAAGCTGCCTTTAGTAAGATTTCCTATTAATTTCTTTAATAAAGCTTAATGAGATCCTAGTTTATCCTTTTTCTGCCGATCATCCCCTGTCTCTACAATAGCAGTCCTCTCTCTACCATCTTTGATCTTCTTCACTCACTTTTATACTCTCTTGTATGATACTTGCTTGTTTTCTTTCTTTAAAAAAATTACTAGTGAGGACAACCCATTCTCTGCTTCCCCTTCTTTCTCTCTTAAACAGAAACTTTCTTTGAATCAATTTTTCCTACTCTTAACCTCTATTGTTCCTGGAATTCATTCTTTGATTTTACAGGACATGAACTCAAGCTTCAGCTATCTGGCAGGTTTAGGAACAACATCTCTTCCTTATATATCATAGATTTGAAACTAAAAGACAAAATCAGTCCTTCACCACAGTTTGAGAAATATTCTGGGGAATATATTGGAAGTCACATTGCTGGGTTAAAGGCACACAGAGTTCACAGTGTTGAGTTTTATGGTTAGGAGTGTACACTGGGTCATCAACAGACATGAAGTATGGGAATTAACCCACAGAAAAGTAATGAATTAAAAAGAAAACACAGGAACCAGCTGCCACAGGTTGAGGTTCACAGCATGTTCTAGCCAGAGAAAAAGACGGTGCCCTGGATGATGGGATCCCGCCCATTATCTCACGGTCCTTCATTTTCCTCCCCGTAAAGCTCTTTGAGTCCCTGAGCTCCCACAAAAAGGGTTTCACAATGAGAGTCTGGAGCAGGCTTTTCAAATAAAGTCATCTTCTTTGCCTGGAAAAAAAATTACTAGTGCATATTATTATATAGAAAAGTAGTTCATTTCGGCACCTATGTACATGCTTATACTCTGATCATGTCTGTGCCCCATTACTCCCCTTGTATTTTCTGCACCTTCTCCCTGATTCCCTTACTCTTCTGCAGTAGCTCCCTTCTAGTTTAATTTGACAAACATTATCTTTCATCACTTTTGTCATCCACTGCCTTCTGGCCTCTATTTCTTCTAGAAGTCAGCCATCAATCTTTCTAAAATTTCTCTTGACCGTAATAAGTCCTTTTATTTTGCTGTTTTCAAGATTTCTTTTTATTTTTTGGCTTTTAATGTGTTGACTAAGGTATCTAGGGTATCTCTCCTTGTGTTTATCCTACTTGTTATTTGTAGAGCTTTTTAGATATATGATTAATTTTTTTCTTCAAAAAGGAAATTTTTATTATATTTGTTTTCACTTTTTGTGCAATAGTATTTTTATTTTATATATTTTTTCTTATTCAAGTAATTGACAAATAACATCACATATTTAAGGTGTACAAGATCATATTTTGAGGTACACATGGTGCTGTGGGACAGATTCAGCAGAAAGAATACAGGCTCTTGTGTATGACAAGGAAAAATTACAACTGTATATCCCATGGTAAAAGCAAAGCACCTATATTTATTAAAGATCATTAAAAGACATACAGGGCAAGTCTGTAGCACAAACAGAAAAGTGGTCTTAGAATGACATAATGGCACACATCTATACCAGGTTTTCAGAATGTAAGGGAAATGCACCCAGCATAGGTGATTCTCAATAGGCTCCGAATGAGATGACTTGAATGACTGACAAGGTGCTGAGTCGTGTCATCTCAGGAGCTTTCAGTGAATATGAATGTCCCAGAACTCACTCTGATTAAATTAAATATCTGAGAAGCAGTCCATTATTTATGAACTTTTAGTAAAGTTTGAGTAGGGGAAAAGTTAATGAGGGTCAGGCCAAATCTAAAAGGAATGTACTCTGGCTTGGAGCTTCAGAGATTTCCTGGGTCTTTGTTATTTTTTTTTTAATCTCTGTTAGAACAATGGAAAGAGGATTGGCACTGGACTGTTCCCAACATTCAGGTGGGTGGAGGGGAGTGGTTTTCCAGCCCCTATTGTGCTACCTGTACTATTTCCTCCTGAGAGAACTGATCCCTAAAAAATTCTTAGGGGCTGCAGAAGAAGGAAGGTTTGTTTTCTGTGGCTACTTCCTTCTGAATAAGATTGTTGGCCCTACCTA